>JAOUZG010026315.1:411029-442684 GCA_026289955.1 Argiope argentata | reverse complement strand
CATGTTAATTGTTCTCACATTTTAATTTGAAATTTACGATCGAAGATTTCATTTTCTTTTTCTTTCTTTTCTTTTCTTTTTATTCCTGTGAATTCATAAGTTTCGTTGAAATATGAAACACAACTTCGTGATTTGTTTTGTAATTCAACATGCTGTACGCATCTTTTCTCTGTAATAATGCTGTGCTTCCGAAAATCTAAAATAGCATTAATGTCAAGAAATCGGAAAAGACAAAGTTTATTAGATTGGATAAAATGCGTTGAAAATTCATTTTTGTTTTTTAATTGCTATTTTATTTTAAAAATTCTTTTTAATTAAAGTCGTGAGGTCTAGTTGTAAAAAAGAAATTTATATGTATTGTTTCATGTAATTTGAATTTTGATAAACATTCTTCTTAATGATTCCATGTGATTGTTCATCAAAATAAGAATATAAAAAAAGAACAATCTTATAAATTGTAAGACATTTTATTCGCAAGTTCTATGACCGTAAAATGTTTTAGAACTTTCTGTTTTGAACTTCACTAATGACTTTTAGTAACACATATAAAGTGATAACACACGTTTAAGTCAAAGGTTAAAGATAAGAATAAAATAAGGCATTAATTATTTTTTATTTTTTAATTGCCATCATAGATTCAGCTGGAAATTTTTTTCTGAAGATAAATTGCATTTCATATAAGAGAAGTGCTTGACCCTATTTCTGGAGACTATTAACTGATAAGACTTGGAATATTCGACAAGTAGAATGTATTAATTCTTTTTTCATTTGTTCTTAGTGTTTGAAATGAGATAAAAACAATTTCAAGCACGTATCAATAGGCCATTGCATCAGAGAAAAAAAGATTAGTCCAGAGCTCTGTAGATCATTCTTTCTTTTTAATATCGTCTGACCCTAATTAGTTGTATTTCAATAAGAAGTTAAAGAAACATTAGATATTTCTTCTCCACCTTCAATGTTTATTTCCTCAAAGAGAACCTTCTCAAACAGAAAAATAGAGGTTAAGTTTCTTAATAAAAAATATGATCTCCCCCCATGTATCATTATCCATAAAAGTCACGTTTATATGCTTTTAAAATAGCATTTATTTTTTATACTTTTTATCCCGATACGTATCATAATTTGAATTAAATACAAATAAAATTATTGCTAATTTAACAATGATATAAGGAATTACAAATACTTTGTTTTATTGTGTATTTGGTTGAACTTAATGCAAAAGTACTTCTACTAAGATTGAGCGAAGAAAAAAAAGTGGGAGGGGAATTGAAGGGCAAGAGTATTTTGTATCAGTGCTAGTGCTGAAGCAAGAAGAAGTGAAACAATAACAAATTATGAGGGTAATTTAAGAGAAGCAGGTAAAGTGAAACAGAAGTACTGAGAAAAATTTAAGACTTTTTAAGTGAAAGACTCTTTAGTATTAAAGTATGGATAGAAATATTTTTCAGATTATGAGTAATTGGATTTGATCTTTGTTGGTGGGGTCTTAACTTATGAAACTACTTTAAGAATCTTTTCTATCTTAAGTAGACTTTGGTTTTATGGGGATCTAATAACAGTTTTAATCCCTTCTAATAATTGGGAAAATTAGGTGTAATTGTGCCAAAGTTCCACAGAATAGATCATAAGTCCAAAGATAAATTTGACGCAACTATGCTTTAAAAAATGGAAATGTGTACCCCGAGAGATAAACTAAATAAAAAAATTGTTTTTTTCTGCTCCCGTAACTACTGGAAATATAAATTTTACATCACCTTATTATGAAAAAAAATCATCTTTCATGGATATCAATGTATCTCTTCAATTTTTTTGACTATTTTAAACTAATTTTTTTAAAAAAATTAAAGCATACTTTACAATAGTATACTTTATTGTTGAAATGAAAATCGTTTAATTTTCATAGCAGTTATAAATATTGATCTTTGATTTATCTTTTATTGTTTTTTATGGAAATAAGAAGCCATAACTTATTTTTCTATGTTGAATTGTAGATGTCAGTATAATAGGCATGCTTTTAATAAAGTATATGCAATTTTGCCATACTTCCAGAATAGGTTAATTTCAGAAATTGGAAATAGTGAAATTTATTAAAAATGCGCTTCTTTTCAAACACTACTTACGTTCATGTAATTATCATGAGATATATAAAGATATAGGGGCAATGTATAGAATAATGAACGAAGTTGCCTAAAATTTCTAAAAGAATGAATTATATATCTACCAAAGTTTGAGTTTTAAATATATTTTGCCAAAGCAGTCATTAAGATCGAGTTGCAAAATATTTGCACAAAGTATTAAATTAAAAAAGTTTCAGCAATGATTAATTTTCATAAATCAATAGGTTGCCAAGAATGGCTAGTTTCTAATACAGACAACAGATGGCAGCAGGATATCTATCGTTCCATTTCATATATTTGTAGACAATTAAAAATACATCGAATGCGCATATGAAATGGTTAAAACTCGCATTAGTCTGTTCAGTTTTTTCTTATAAAATATATGATTATTAATTCTAATTTCTTTAAAGCAAATATTTCTGATCTCCAGACAGAATAGAATTATCAAGAATTCAGTACTAATATAGATATCTAATATTCGTGTAACGATTTGACGCAAACCGTACAGGATCTAATCTTATCGCAATCCTATTCAATCCTTTTGTTTCCCCAGCTTGAATGTTCAAAGCTTATGTCTCACCAACGTTTTATTCGATATTCGAACCAGTAAATCATTCTTGTTGTTATCAGGCATAATGTAGATTTTTATCATCCATTTAGCAGGAAAACCTCACAATCTCATCCATTATCCTAATATTTATCTTCTGGAAGTTGGCACACTCAAGCTATTGACTTAGTATCCATCGAGCCATCTTTAGGTACTTAGTGTCTCATTTACAATTTATCAATGTCATTTCATGCTTGATTTTTATTCTGACTAGATGTGGCTGTAGTTCTTTGATCATGGAATAAGTTTGGAATGTTTTCAATTTTTCTGGAAAAGAATATATCTCTTTTGTAAGCTTTAAAATTCCACGGGAAATTCTTTTCCCTATTATCTTTTCATAATTAACTAATAAATCGAATATAAACAAAAACTGAAATACCAAAAATAGAATTATATTATTTTGTTAATTTTCGTGAACCCTCAATATTAGAATTATTTCGTGAACCCTCTTATACACAAATTTCTTATACAGTTATCAAATAAATTCAATCTGCTATATGAGAAAATATATGAATTTCTGATATAAACTAAATTAAAATTTACTTGGAAAATTACCATCTATTTAATAGAATAAAAAATATCCTTATTTCTGTAAAATAATGTCTATTTCCTGTCCTGGGAATATGTTTAAACATGTTTGGTTTAGGAAATATCCAATTGTTAAAATATTCAAGTCTCATGTTTAGGATTATGATTCATCATTAGCGCAATCCTTGCTGCGATATCTTACTGCATTGTTTGTCATTCAGAATATAGAGCGACACTGTGGAAACAATGTACAATATTTAAATTTGATATAATGATTTCTCAATATTCCTGCAGTTTCTAAATTAGAGAATAAGCAATCTGTTTATTTAGAAATATTCTATAGTTATTTTAATTTTTTCACAATGAAATAATGAAGGAAAAAATACATCCCATAACAAAAAAATCGATGCACCAAGAAGTAATCAGCCGATAGCTTTGAAATTTCGTATGCATGAGTGTTTTGACCATATATGCAAATTATTAAATTTTGGTGTCCAATGGATGAATAGTTTGACTCCTGCGCATCGGAACTGCGCATCCAGCAGATGTATATAAGGAGCAATTCTTCAACGGTTGTTAAAACTTTCGGTTTGATTGCGATTCAGATTACCTTTCAATTACTTAAAAAATGCCTCGCCGAAGGATTCGTTCTCATTACGAGCAACTGTCAGAGTTTGACAGAGGTCTTATCATTGGATTGAAAGAGGTCGGTTGGACAAATCGAAGAATCTCTATTTATTTGAGTCGAAGCGATGCGGTGAAACGAAGATGCTGGCAGGGATGGGTTGAAAATGGCAGAGTTTACGTCAGGATGGTAGCAGTCGACCTAGGGCCACAACAGATCGTGAGGATAATGACTGTCCAATCGGCTGTCACAGCACTTTCTTCAACTCTATTAACCATCAGACGTACAACACAAACACCAGTGTCCACCATGACCTTTCACAGATGGTTGAGACAGCAAAATCTACCCTCGCGCCGACCGTTGCGCCACCTGCCACTCACGCCTGCACACTGCCAAGCCAGATTACAGTGGTGCAGGGCTCAATCAGATTGGAATGATGCTGACTGAGAATGTATAGTCTTTCGCGACGAATACCGCTTCCAACTGCGTCCTTACGATCAACGAAAACGTGTTTAAAGACAACCAGGGCAAATGGCGGGGGGGGGGGTGCTTTCACTATTGCACGCCACATTGGCCCTCAAAAAGGCATTATGGTCTGGTGTGCTATTTCCTTTGATAGCCGGACCTCTTTGGTCGTTATTAGAGGTACAGTTACCGCACAGCAGTACGTCGATGACATCCCAAGGCCTGTTTTGCTACCGTTCCTTTTGAAGTACCCTCTGCCAGTTTTTCAGCAAAACAATGCCACACCACATAGGCTCGTATTGCTATACATTTTCTGCAAGCTCGTTAAACACTTCCTTGGCTTGCCAGATCGCCAGATATCTATCCCATCTAGCATGTCTGGGATATGATGAGATGGCGAATGCATCTGCCACGGCATGTTGATGACCTCGTTCGACAATTGGAGTTAATTTGGCAGGAAATACCGCAGGAGACCATCCAAAAGCTTTATTGGTATATGCCACGCCGTGTGGCAGCTTGTATCCAGGCTAGAGACAGATCAACACCTTATTAATATTGCTGTATAGAATAGAACTAAGTAAGTAATATCTAAAAATAAAATTGCTTGTTACTGTTACAAGCGGGTGTGCGTTGCGGAATCACGCCGTTTGACAAGGATCTTCGTGCCAGTCGGGTTGATTTGGCGAAAGGAATAGTCTGGTAGCCGCTGGATCATACGTGAAGCGCCGCGTTGCTTCGCGTTATTTTGGGTGCGTGCGCTTGGCTATACAAGGGACGAGTAGCCGTAGAGTTAGTGAGTTGAGGGTTTTCTTCTCCTAAGAGGAGCGTCTCGCTGGACTAGCAGATTACTTTTCTCGCTTGTTATTAGTGAGCTATGTTTACGTTTGCTGCTAAAGTTGTGTTATTGAGCTCGCTGTGATTTACTGTTTGCTGTGCTATACGATAGCTGTTTTTCAGTTTGCGTTCATTGTGCGTTAGACTTGCATTTACGCTGTAAGTGACTGTTGAGTGCTGGATTGTGTTTATCTGAAGTTTTACTTTATCGAGTTATCCTGTAAATATCTGTAAATAAATTTGTTTCTGCTGTCGTCAAGTAAAGTCCATTCAATCCGAACCCGCTACGCTTAAAACGTAACAATACATTTATAAAAAAACTGCCTTAATAATGAACCTTTTGCCCGAAAAGTGGATTTTTTTTCTGTTCCAAAAGCGAAATTTTTAAGATTAATTTTTCTATCACAATTTACCCTTTGCACTTTGAAAAATAATTAGATGCAAAATTATTCGCCTAATAAAAAGATTTATTTATTGCTCTGAAAAATAAATATACCTAATTCTTTTAAGTCGAATTTCTTTGAAAAATTAACCTACATCTCTTAACCATTATGTAAGAGTTTTAACAAGTAAATTTGAAAAAAAAAATAAAACGCCAAAATGATGCAAAATCTTGAATGATGAGTCAGAGGCACCATAAGAGTGCAAAGGGTTAAAGTAACATTCGCCAGTTCAATTTGCATCTGTAAGAAAAAGAAAGATTTGATTTTTTTAAATGCATTGTACAATAAAAATTCTAATCATTTATCGTGTTAAAGGTGTATCTTTTATAACGACTTGAAATTCAGCCGTTTGTCATAAGAACTTTCTGCTCGTAAGCTGGCATTTGGTAACTTGAAATAAGGCTAAATGTTAACTTCTGCATCACATGTATGACAACCCCCTTCCCTTCATTAATATTTGGAAAAGTCAGAATACTGCAGCTAAACACATTTTCCGGAAGAATGCCTAGAATTCTGAAAACGAAGTTTGTATTTTTTTAAACGATGCCAGTATTGCAACTATATACAGCATAAATCGCCAAATGTTCCATTGTTATTGAAATACGTCATTCTTTCAGAATGTATTCAAGTCGGAAGAAAGAATCTCATTTCCTTGTTCAAATTCTTTCACTTAAATATCATATATTCCGTTTCTTACGTTATTGTTTCCTTCTTTATTAAGTCGATGTTACAATTGTTGAAACTCATAATGTTCCAATGAAAGTGAACATTATGAGTGGATAGCGGGTTTCTTTGAACTCATAATGACTAGATGATACATTATTTGATAAACGTTTACGTAAATCTTTTTTTGTGTGTGTGTGTGTGAACTGAATAAATTTTCTGAAAAATTCTGAAATAAAAGTTTTTGTCTAAATTTATGATCAGTGCCTCTATATTTAAAAATAAGCACTAAACTACAAATTTAAGAGACAAAAACTTTTTATATGTCTACATGAATATATAGAAATATTTAACTAATTGGAAATTTCACCCTTCAGACTCTAGAGAAACTATAAAGTTTTTTAAAAAAAACTTTTTACTGTGAATATCTATATAAGTCCTCCTTATTTAGAGAAACTTTACAAGTGGCAGTACACGTATGTCTAGGTGCAATATTTAGGGGAAAAATTGCTCTAATATTTTGAAATATAATTTATATGTATATATTTGTAAACTTTTGAATAGAGTACAGTTTTGAGTTCTTGGGACATTGATCGGGGAAGATCTGTAGAAATTTTTCTAAGGTCTTTCCATGAAAATATTTGTAATAAGCAGTCTTTCGATAAAAAATTGTAAAAAAAAGGAAAAGAGAAACTGTTAGAAAAAAAATGTTTTTTTTTCTTTTTTGGAACACACTGTATATGTATACTTAGATTATTTGTACAGTAGTATAGTAGATTGTTCAATAAAACCCAACACTGTATATGTATACTTAAATTATTTGCATTTCTTATTTGTAAAGTAGGTTGTTCAATAAAACTCCTTGCAATGGGCAGTCTTCATCTATTGAAGGATCGGGCAGAATGTTTTAACTTAAAAAAGCATCTCATGGCTTCGCTAGCCTCGTGAGAGGGAACCTAATGGCTTCGCTAGCACATTGAAGATAAGGACTTTGTGGATAACAGAAACAGTGCGTAATCATAAGAAGAGAAAGAACGAAGGAAGAAGCAATTAAACCCTTCTTCATAGAAAACTTCAAGCAAGAGTTATTTCCTAAATTCATCAGCTCGAAAATATATATATATTCCACTCACCCTTCATCCATTCTGCTGATTTGAAATACTGTCTTCCAATCCACTATCCATGCACAATTACAAAAAAAAAATTATCAAAGAAACCAATCGTTTGAGCAAAAAGAGAATTATCAAAATGCGAAGAACTCCACCTGCCTTTTAAAGTAAGAATGCCGACGATTTCGTAAAATATGAATTCAGACGATTTTTCAAATCGCTTATTGACAATTAAAAATTACCAAAGAATAAAGTTCGTGTTCACATTAAAAATAAAATTGCAGCGTCTTAATAATTGTAAAAATGCTTTTAATTATAATAAAGAGCAAAACTAAAATCTTGCATCGATATTTTTTATTACTTTTAATTTAACATTTTTCTTAAAATAGTTGTAGTTAGAGTTCAACTCAACCATTGTTAAATTAGTAAATAAAACAGCATTAGGGTTGCTAGAAGAGCGTTCCGTTAGGTTGCCATATTGGCGACAATCTCGGAAGCCACTAATCGTCACTTTAAACGATCTCCTTAACCATGAAGATTTGATATATGAAATTGGAAAGCGTTTCTTTCTTGGGTAATAAACTGCTTTAAGATGATTAAACCTTATCAGAAATATTTAATATCTTACTACCAAAAAATGCTCATCATGTGATCGATTTTCATGGTGTTCAACCAATGTATTAATTATATGCCAATTTACTAGCCTAGGAGCCAAATAGGCTGCTGAAAATTTTAAATTATATTACGTGATATTTATTGCATGTAGAATAACTTTCTATATTTTGTACAATAAACAATTTTTTTTATTTAAATGTTTTTTTATTAAAATGTATTTTTAATGAGAAAAAAACTTTTTGGAACTTACGTATTAACGCCACCTCCGTCAAAGTTTCTCTAATGCGTTGTAGATTGGTGGCACTTAAAAACCACCAAATCTGCAGCTTTTTAAGGCTTGAGATTTGGAGGGAATAACACCTGGAGCTTCATGGTGCTTACTATTTCGATAAATTTGGCGCATGTTTTGAAAAAAATTTGAGGTGTAGATTGGCGCTAGAAATATATCCCAACAGAACCGCCATTAAAAACTACCAAATCTGCAGCCGCGGTGGCGTTAATACGTAAGTACCAAAATGTATTTTTTAAATGAATTTCTTTGATTCAGAAATTTTATTAATCTGGTGATCTTTAGTCTGATGTCTTAATGCTTTCATGTTTATTAAATGTCTTTTGTTATTGACGCCTATTGATTGTTTTTACCCCATACATCCAAAACAAGCGAATTGGAGACTTTATTGACTAGATGGAATTGAAGTTCCGCAGCAATATAAACTTTGTTACAAAATTATATTTTATTTTTATGATTAGCCTAATATCGAGGCAAGACAGTGTGCCAAGATTAACAGCTGATAAAAATTTTAACTAAATATTTTATATAACTTTGTCATGTGTTCCTGAGCAAAGTATTTTAAAGCTTCGAATTTCGACAATCATACATCTTGTATTTATTATTAAAGCAATTATATTCATTTTGCCCTGATTTTATGTTAGCTCATCTAAAATGTTTTAATTCGGAAGGGTATAATTAAACTTCAGTAAGTGCAAAAAAAATCTTTGTTGAAATCAAAGATGTTTTCATGGGTACAGAACCGTCCAGTTTTGAAGTCGTATGTGTTATTCAGAATATTTTTTTTTCAAAATTTATGAAATTTCTTCTCGTAATTATTCAATAAAATTCCCTTTTTAGTTTTATTTCCAAAAGAACTTATTTGATGTAAATAATAATATTTTGTTTCAATCAACAAATTCATTTTAGATAAATTTATCAAGTTTGAATTTTATACAATCTCGTACAGAATACAGAACCATATTCAATAAAATATTTCTGATACTCCAACTTTTAAGTGAAAAAAAAAACGTTTAAATGATCTGCGAACAAATTTGATTGGGCAACGGAGCTTTTTAGTATAATTAAACTTTTTATAATTATTTTAGGACATGAGGTAATTTTATCAATCTAAGCCAATCAGTTAAACCTTGAACTTCAAGTGCTGATAGTTGTATTTTTCTATATTCAGAGATCTAAAACGCTCGTATTTTTAAAATAGTGATACTCCGGAGGTGCCTCTGACTCGGCCTTCAAGATTGTGCATCATTTTGACGTTTTATTTATTTATTTTTCAAATTTAATTGTTAAAAACGCCTACATAATGGTTAAGATGTGTCGATAAATTTTTCAAA
Source organism: Argiope argentata (assembly GCA_026289955.1). Lineage (NCBI taxonomy): Eukaryota > Metazoa > Arthropoda > Arachnida > Araneae > Araneidae > Argiope > Argiope argentata. The sequence goes on along the minus strand of JAOUZG010026315.1, from coordinate 433,055 downwards.
GAAATTCGACTTGAAAGAACTATGTATATCTATTTTTTTATAAAAAACAAATCTTTTTATTAGGTGAATAATTTTGCATCTAATTTTATTTCGGAGGGCAAAGGGTTAATTTATGTTCGAAAAAGGAACTTTTTTTAATTAATTTCTCAAGAATATGTTATTAAAAATGATTCCCAGCAGCGCTGGTCTGAACAATTTTTTTTTAATGTAATTCATTGCACATTTATTGATTTACACTGTATAAAATAAAATTATTTGGACAATTTTTTGTGGAGTTATCGTGTTAACAAACAGTCAAGCATAATCCCAAAAAAGTCTTTTTCAGAATCAAGAAAAGGGAGAATATATAAATTCTTGAATCTCTCGAATTTGAATTTCTTGACCATCACAATACTTTCTCTTTGTAGACGTGAAAAAAAAAAGCGGAAGTGGTCACTCCGGATTTGATAGCATGCTCTCTGATAAAATAGTTTTTCTCCTCCTCCGAATTGTAAACATTGTAATATGGAATGTCACATGCTCATGCTTTTAGTTTCCCATAAGCCCCACGCATAAAAATTATATGCCTCAGAATGTCGAAAAGAAAACCGATATTTGGGTATTAATTGTATAGCATTAGAGAAGAATATTAACAAAATAATCGATCTTTGGCATGAATCTTGTTCGCCATCTTTGGCGATTATTCACAGTCAGGCGTTAATCTAAAATCGATGTTCGATTCGATGAGTCGATTGAGATCCTCATTCTGATTATTTCAAACCCAAATTTGCCTAGGAACTAAAATTGTAGTCATAAAATCACATACCAGATTTTATTTATTTAAATCATTGCATTTTCATATAGGCGTCAGTGAAAGTCGTAAGACGGATCACTTTTTGGCAGCTTTGGTTTAAAATCTACACTTCAAATACTAAAATTGTGAACTGAATATTATTTATCTCACTCTTCATTTTTTGCGGTTGTCATGCTTACCTGTATTCGAATAACTTTCTAGAATAATAACGGATTTAATTCAAAATTTTATAGATGTCTACAAATTTGGTGTAAAATCCCTATTTCAAATTTCATCTATCTTATTCGAAGCATTTCTACTTTCTCGTTTACATAGTATAGATAAAATATTGTAATTGTTAAAAAAATTAAAATCCGAAATTTTGGTGAATCACCATGTTATAAAACTTTCAGAGTTCTAAAAAAACAATTTTTGGGGAAATATTCATCTGTCTGTCTGTGACAAAGATAATTCAAAAACGATTTGATTTACACGGAATGTAATTTGGCATCTAGCCTTTACGCCAAATTTTTATATTTCTATCAAATAATATAATTTCGATATAAGTTAACATGATAATTATAAAATTAAAAGAGCGAGATTAATGGAACTCGGTACACAGATTTAACCCTTTGCACTCGACGGTGCCTATTGGGCACCATTCAAGACGATGCATCTTTTTTATGTTTTATTTATTTATTTTTCAATTTTGATTAGTGAAAATACCTACAGAATGGTAAAAAGACGGAGAAATTCAATTTTAAACACGCACACACATACTTGGAGCAATAAACCAGCTCTTGTACATTGAATAATTATGCATTGAATTACTTTTCCGAGTGCAAAGGTTAAAATATGTAGTGTAGGCACCGATCAAATTTTGAATCAAATCCAACCATGGATTGATTATAAGTTGATCTGTACTATCAGAAACAGGTAAACACAATAATTCAAAACGCAGTGACTTAAATATATCAAATTTAGTATGTGACTAAAAATGGTTTTTATCAAATTTTGGCTTCAATCGAGTGGAAATCTGAATATAATGAAATCAGATGAAGGTTGATAGGCGAACTAAACTAACAATCATTAAATCAGGTTTTGAATTTGATATAAGTGATATTTAGATGCAAGAAGAGATTTTTAGCAATGCATTCAATAAAAGAAATATTTTTATCATGTGAGAACATGATGTTGTTTTGGTTTGGAGTTTTCGAAGCCTCAAAATAAATGGGCCCTCCCAAAAAATGGTGATTTGTCGCTTTTGAAGTATTATTTTTCGCTGTTAGGATTATTTGATGTATATAATTTCTTGATGTAAGCTATTTTCAAAATTGAAAATATTAAATTTTGTAATATTTTTTTGAAGGCTATCAATTTTTTTTTTTTTTTTTTGCTAATAAAGGTTACAAAGAGAAAGGATTTTAATCATCAAAAATTTAGAATTCGAGATTTTGACGAATCTCTTCGTTCAAAATCATCCTTGAGACTGAAAAACATATTTTTGGAATTACATCTTACTGCCTGTTTTGTGAGCACGATAATTCAAAACTACTTTGAGATAGACAATGTAATTTGTTATGGGTTTTTTACATCAGATTTGTAGGTATTGGATACATTTTGAAGTCAATATAAACTAAGAAAGTTATTTGTCTAAATAAAATAGAACATTATGATTGAAAAGCACAAAGAACTAGATAAAGTTTAACGCCTGAAATATATATAATTTTTTTAATAAAATACTTCTATGGGGTTGCCATCTATCAATCGGAATATTCGCATGCATGTTAATGCAATGCCTAAAAAAACAATCAGGAGAGTTGGGATTTCTCCAGAACTCTCTCTCTCTCTAATAAAGATGAATTTGAGTTTTAGACAGGATTCCCCCCCCCGCAGCCTATTGAAATAAACATTTGACGCTGAATTACAACTGGAGATTCAGAAAATCACATACCGAATCTCGCATATTTATATCTTTTCAATTGTGAGCTATCGCTTCTACATACCCATGAAAGTACGGATTGACAAACGTTCAACTCCATGTTCGATTTGTCTCGAAATTTAGTAGTTGTCTTCAGTATAGATTTTAAATCTACATATTGAGTTTTATTTATCTAGCTCTCATTTTTTTTTTTGTATTTATGGTTTCAATTTTTATTCAAACATCCAGACAGACAGAACTTCTGTGTATCCTTTCAAAATTCGTTTAAAAATCTTCACATTTGGGGTAAAGACCGAATACCAAATTTCAGCTATCTATATCATAGTGTTTTTGAATTATAGGCGGACATAATGCTAAAAATGCGTTTTTCAAACTCAGGACGATATAAAACACGAAAATTTGCGAAAATATTTAGTTCGATTTTTTAAACAATTACAATATTGTTACAAGCGAGCGAGCGGCATGAAAACTCGCCAAAGATGGCGACGTTGGCGAGGAGCCTCGCGCCAGCTTGATTGGTTTGGCGAAAGGAATAGTCTAGTAGCCGCTAGATTGTGCGCGATGTTTTGAGAATTTTCACGAGATTCAGGTGCACGCGCTTCTCGGCTATATAAGGACGAGTAGCCGGAGCGAGTAGTTGGTTGCTATAGTGATTTGATCGAGTTAGTTGAGAGTTTGCTCTGAAATAAAAAGCGTCTCGCTGGACTAAAGGATTTGTGAGCTGTGTTTGCGTTTGCTGTTAACGCTGTGTTATTGAGCTCGCTGTGATTAACTGTTGCTGTGCTATACGATAGCTGTTTTGTAGTCTGTTTTTATCGTGCGTAAGACTTGAATTTACACTGTAAGTGACTGATTATTGCTGGATTGTGTTTATCTGATTTGCTACTCTATCAATTATCCTGTAAATAACTGTAAATAAATTTGTTTGTGCTGTCTTCAACTAAAGTCCATCCATTCCGAACCCGCTACGCTAAAAACGTAACAATATTTTGTCCTCCTCTGATGATGATGATCTCATGTCCGCTTAACAACGGAAATATGGGGTGCAGTAGCTTCTGTGGATATGTACCCCCTGAGCACCCAAGGACAGAAGTCTGTCTTCTAACTCATGACACGCACACATTCGCTTGTACAGCCCCTTTTTAAGGGGGAGCACATTCAATCAGCTCACAGATAGTACACAGAAAAACAACCATGACCAAACCGGGATTCGAACCTGGGACTTCCAGATCACGAGGAAGACGCGCTTCCTCTGTGTCGGGACGCCGGCAATATTTTATCCACACTACGTATATGAGAAAGTAAAATTTAGATAAATGTTATAGCGTATTTTAAAATTTGGAATCCGTGCCTAATTTTGTCTATCCGTGCCTATACTTCTGACAAGAAGCTTCTAAAATGTTCAATTTTTCTTTATATTATACAGCACCAGCGATCATTTATTTTTAGACTCTGTACTTTTTAGTGCCCTTGCCGAAGATTCGTTAATTTTGATGCGAACTGAAGATGGATTAATAAGAGAAATTTTCGTGGAGACTCCCTTTGCTAATTTTTATCTTTTAATTACCATTGTATGTAAGGGAAAGAGATTTATTGAAAAGAACTGAAAGAGTTTATCTTATTTATATGGGATGCTTAAGTACAACTGCACTTATTTGTCATAATTTTTAATAAAAGAGGTGAGGCAATGAACACAAGACCCTCTATCACTTTTAAGTCAAAAATTCGAGTGATATCTATCAATATCAAATTCCCTTTATAGATATTATTCACCTTTCAACACTACTTGTTGGTAAAAAAAATCACAGTGAACGAAATCTGACATCATCTCACTCTTTTTCTGCTATCTGAACATCAAAACAATGAATGCAGAGGAAGGGGGAGGGGTGAAACGTCACCGCACCTTTTCGGAAGCACGACTAAAGCGCGCTCGCTGGCAACCGGTCACCTGACTCCCATCCTTCAAGACCGGCACATGATCTTGAAGATGCATCAGCAGGCACGTGACTTCCGATAAACAAAGCGTCTGCGAAACATTGCAGCGATAGCAACACCTTTATGAACTGTTCCGTATAACGCGCTAATTAGAAAGCTGCTTGCTGCACAGTCCCCTATTTACGAGGTGAGTTAGTGACATATTTTAGAACACATGCATGAGCTTCATTTATTGCCATTCCATCTCATTAATTGGGAGATTGTTTTCCTTCCAGGTTTGAATTGACAGTTGAGAACTTGTAACGCCCAACGGATTTTCGAGGACGATTTCATTTTCTGTGAAAAAAAAGGACAGATTTGAATTTAAAAAAGGTGAGCACAGTGTTAAATCTTGTTCATCATAAGAAATAAATATTAGACATGAAAATCCTAAAGAACTAGTATTCATATTACATATATTAATTATCTGCTTGTTAATTAAATAACTAAATTATCTGCGGACCTAATTATTTAGGATCCTTATTGAATAAATAAACAAATCTTGAGAGACTTTTTTCTCGGAAATTTTATGAGGTTACTAAATAACTGAAATAATAAAGATATGCTGTAGGATTCTAGAATATAAAATAAAACTGTCATATGATGTATAAATGGCTTGTCATAATATAATAAGCGAGGAATGTTTGCTCAATTCATATTTGGGAATTAGTAATGACCAACAGGTTTTTTTATGCATAAACAAGTCTGATTTAAACAACAACGCCGAATACAATTATAAATCTTGAATATTGGTGCAAATTATTACTTTTATAATACAATTATCCCCAATTTTTAAAAACAAATAACTAAATTAACCGTACTGGGATTTATTAAGAATAATTTATGAATGAATAAATAACCTTAAAGATTTCAAATACCTGGACCTTATTTCAACTATAATATGATGTCTTTATTAATGTTGAATATAAAATTAAACAAAGAAAAAAATTACATTTGACTCAGAGACTGCTTTCCGTGTAGTCGCCAATCTTGGCATATTTTTAGTTTGTTGATTAAGTATTTTTGGAATTAATATTTTATGATAAACAAATAATCTTTGACAGTAATTTACAAAAATTTTGTTGGATCATTTTAAAACTTAATATAAGAAATAAGACTTTATCACCATCAAATACAAAACTACGAGTGAACAAATTTCAAACTCATTTGTGTCAAATACAATGAAACACAGCGTGTCTCTAACTTCAAGAAATAGACTTTAATGATAGATAAAATACATACAAAGAAGGTTTTTTTATTTAGCAGTATGGACTCGGAGATGAAAAGTGTAAGTGGGAAAAACAAGAAATGCTTAGGAAATGAAATATATATATATATATTTATTTACATAATATGTTTATAGCAGACGATATGCAAGGTTAATAACGTAAATTGAGTAAAGATGAATTTTTTGAAAGAAAAATATTGAATGGAAATTTAGATATATTTAGTTTAAGTTATCAAATCGTCTGCAAAACAGTTTCATTGAGTTTCAATGACTTTCAAGCTTCAAACGATCATTTGCTGTTAAAGAATGTTTTATCTGAGAGAACTATTTACAACAAAAATGCATCTTAAGTACGGTCGTCAATATTTCTTCCCATTTCCGCTTACAATTTTCATTGCTAACCTTCTTATTGCTATACGAAGAAGAAAAAATTGCTTCTTTATAATGCTTTTTCTTACCTGTATAAACTGACATACTGGTGGCTACTTTCTATGGCACAAAATGCTCAGAAATGGTTGTCAATATTGGCTAATTATAGAATTGTTGGGGGGGGGAAGAGAAGAAGTAGACACACGAAAAAGATTTTGTCCAATAGAAGTATTCTGGATATTCTTTTTAAAATTTAAAAAAAATATTTGAATTGTGTGAATTTCGAATAATTATCATATAAAATTATTCTTCCTCTATAAAGGTTACTGATTTTAGTAATGCTAATTTGTCTTGTTTTGTGTGTATGTGTGTGTGTGGGGGGTAACTTTTGCAGGCAGATATCTTGCGTGACTGGAAATTCATAATAATGCAATATTGTAAGCATAACAAATGTAATTTATGTTTATTACTAAGCCTTATCTCAAACAACTAAATTCAGAATCAATTTATAGTAGCGCCTAAAGTGAAAGATGTGAAAATGATGATTAGACATCCTCATTTCTATTTTTCACATTTTTTTCACTAACAAGTTAACTATACTAAGTTATAGTAAAAGGATTATCTTTCATTTGAAAAAGGATCCTATGAAATAACTAAACGTCCCGAAACAGCAGAAGCATTACCAATTTTGGCTCTAGTTTTAAATAAAATGCCCCTATTTTCTTTAATTCTTCTTATTCAGATTATTATATTTACAAAAAACTGTTTTTTAAAAAAATTTCTGAACATTCTTCTTTCCAATTTTCATCGTTAATTTTAGTTACTTAGAAAACCTTCGTCGATGAACTGTTGCCAACCATATTGGTTGTAATAATTTAATCCTATCAATCTACTTCGATGAATTGCATTAAATCACACAAAAAAACAACAACAGTTTTTTGTTAAAATTACACTTGCACAATAAACTATTATGTCTACAAAGTAGTGAAACAAAATTGCGACATCATTCTTGATGCTGAGGATGGAGGCTTTACGAAAATTTTATATTGCGATACCTTTTATCGTGCGATAGAGAGGATCGGGGCATAGGAAACCACTTATATTTTAAGAATAAGAGCTTTCATGTAACATAAAATTCGGTATAATCAGTAAAGGGGTTAAGGTCAAACGATTCTCTTATAGTTTATTCCTATATAGAATATATAGTGAAGTAATGTTTTTGGAAATTCTCCAAAAAATGTAGAATCGGGGAATACAGGTGATCACTGATATTTTATCAAATGGGTGACATTTTTGAAATGAAATAACAATCGGCAAAATCCTGAAAAATCTTTGCTTTCGTGGTCTCGGTAGTTTATTTTTTATATATATAAATTTTACAGTGAAATAATCTTTTTGGATTTCTTTCAAGAATAATGAAGAAATACAAAAAAAAAATCTTGCTGGGTCATAAATGACTTTTAATAGCATAAATAGAGGTCATGAAGCTTCATGTGAAATAAAAACTGTCGAAATCAGATCAGTGTTTGAAAGATCGATTCTTTGATTTTTACTAATTTCTAATAGTAAAATGTTGCTTATTTGGGGATGACATATTATTGCTGAGATAATTCTTAATTTATAAAAGCAGGTTAATAGGACAGCTCTGCAAATTTTATTTACTTTCCTTGTGACTTCACTCATTCTAACATTAGTGTTAATGGTAAAGTGACTTGAGATTTCAATCTCGACTCTTTCTTGGCTTAACTCAATGTCTTGAGTAGAAAATCGGAAAAACTGAGCACTCTAAACTACATTACTTTTATATCAATATTCATGACAAGTTTCGAATATTATTGTGGGAAATGAAAGAAAAAAAATGGATAAGGAAATGTTGAAGCAATGAAGATAGTCATTTCCAAACCTGTTGATAAAATTCATTTTTCAAGGTTCTTTACGAAGTCTGACATTATTATACAACTTTTTAGTATTCAGACTGTAAAATAATTCATGTTTACTACCAAAAGTAGGATGTATTTTTTTCGAAACAATATAGATCTTTATCAAATTGCAACAATTACGCAATTATTACTTTAATGACATTTTACACGTTTTGTACTATTTCTAAATTGCTTGGATAGGATCTCATATTTAAATTTGGCTTTGGTTTCATTTCTCCTTGCTACTAATTTATTCATTTAAACCTTTAAGCTAAAATGCTGGTAACGTTTAGTTATTGGCCAGTAAATATTTTCTAATCGTGAAAATAACATTTTCGATGCTTAATTTGAAGTAAAGTTGATTTAAAGTTTTAATTTGAATTGCTGTCAGCGTGATGTGCAACGCGTCGACTAAAGCTGATTTTAATCATGATCACGAAAAGCGTTCGTGCAGGTTAAATTTTATTTTTTTGAGTGAAAAAAATTATTGGAAAATGTGCTTGCCATATTTTGTTTAAAAATTGATTAAAAATTAATATGCATATTAAAAAAATTGGCATCACTGAAAATATAATTTTTTGAATGTTACGATGATTTCAATACTTTTTTTGTGATTATATTTTAGAATGTTATCACTGAAATATACTAATAATAATATTAATCAATTAAAATTAAAATTTCGTTTCCCTTTTAAGTAGTTAGAATTGAAGTTAAAGTTTCAAAATAAACGCTCTGAAAATTTCCACCTTCCAAAATCTGTATGTGCCAAGTTTGGTTTAGCTCTTGGTCTGACATGTTGACCGGCAAAAACAAACAACCCACTCCTCTTATAAAAATAAAGTGCGCGTGTGTGTGTGTGTGCTTTTGGTGATAATACTTTTTCATTGTATACTTGAAAGTATATATTGTTTACTTGGAAGTATACTTTCATACTCAATGTATTCACTATATCCTTTTGCAATGTATACTTTTTCATATACAACTTTGTATACGAAAAAGTGAAATGCGCGTGTGTACGTAAAAGTTTACATCCTTGTAAAGAATTTCAAATGTTTAAATTTTAATATCGGATACAAAAATGATATTAACAACCATTGAAAAAGAACGAAAGAAGAACTAAGTGTTTAAAAGCTTGATGCAGACATGTCGTATATTTTAGCCCAACATGAAAACTGCTGTGATTTTTTTTAGAATCTAAAATGACCTTGGTGAGCTTGTTGGTATAATTGGTTTCGATTTTACAGCGAGAATGAGCGTCCGAGGTCAAATTTATAAAATATGTCGGTCCACGTATTGCCGCCCGACAACAGCATTCCACTTTCGTCCGGTTTAGAATCCTGTCCCAAAAATAACTGATGATCATACTTCTGTGATTTTTTTTATGTCAATTCGTAAATTTAGTTTTCTTTCAGTGAAACATGAAAAATTTGAAAAAATAATAAGTAAAGTGCATTTTTAAAAAATTTTCCCCTTAAAAAATTGTTTGTTTTTACTTGTGGACCCTATTGAATGTATTTTTAACAAACGGCGGATTTAAACATTTTACGGTCCTTGCCATGACATATTGTGAAATCCCTTTTTTAAACATTTTAGTTAAAAGTTAATTAAAAATTAATTTACCATTAATTAATTTTCACATTTTTTAACTTAATAACTTATTAAATACTTTATATTAATTTTTTTTATTTTGCTAACTTAGTAAATTTATAAATTACTAGCCGTCTTAGGTGATCAGTTTGCTTACCAGGATTACTATTCAAATTTAAATTTACTTTAAGCATTTTTTTAGGATTCCACTTTCACGATTCCGCTGAATTGTATAACATTAAAGAAGTATCACTAAATTGTCTTATTCAAAGTTCTTTTTATCGAGAATAGGATCCCTTTTAATGGAGGCAGTTTTATAACATCACAAGCACTATTAAAAAGTTGGTTCATTTATTTTCTAAATTTGACGCTATTATAATTTTCTTTTTATCATGTCAGAACATGATTTTGTTTTTGGGATGAGGTTTTTGACGTCAACAAAAATCCGTAGATGAAAAATAAAGATTTTACTATCTGCACAAGCATCTAAAAAAAATCAGCTTTTAATAACGCGTTGCCATTGCATTTACAAAAGCTCTGATTAAATAAAATAAGTTAATGACTACAGCAAATAAAGACGAGAAAATGTCGTTTTGAGCACGTGATTATATGAAATGAAATAAATAGGAAGTGTGATATATTTTTTAAACAAATGCGAGATAAAGTTTTTTTGGATCGTTTGCAGTACAAAAGTGGCTCATTCAATGAAACAATTAAAACGAATAAAAATATAATTTAATTTGCACCAGCACGTGGTGCTCGGCCGTTCAAGAAATTACGTTCTGACTTGATACATTGAAGTAAACATAGTAGATTTCATTTTAATCTTTTATTATTATTATTATGGATAACTCAGGTTTATGCACATTAATATTTCAACCGATATTTGATGTTTATAAATATCATAATAACCAATGAACAGCACTATATTTTTAGATTTTAGATTTCTGTCTAAATATAAATAGAGATATTTTATTAATCTTACACCTGTACTATCCTTTCAGTCTTCTTAATAGAATAAAATTATATACTGGAATTGAATCAAAATAGTAACTGTCTACATTATTTAATATTTAGTAGAACATTATCTTTTATTTCCTTATTCGTCCTGCTTTGTTATTTCAGTATTGAATCGATCGAGGGCAATAACGTGATTCCCATCCATTTGCACGTTACACGGCTTGAGGCGTGCGGATAAAAAATATAGAATATCAAATAAAACTATTATTCCCAAGTTCAAGCTTATTCTTAAGTTCTCCAAATATCTGGACATTATTCAAACGCATGCAAAAATGAAACAAAATTAAAAAGCGAACATTCGTCACGGCATTATCACATTATCAAACAATGTGAAAATATTAATGTAATCGTCATTTCTGGTCTTTGATGCCCTGAGGTGAAAGACGTGAATATATATCATAAATGTTTAATGAGACAATAAAAGCTAGTTAGATTTGATAGTAGGAAGAAAAATTATTGTCGCAATTATTGTAAAAAAAAATTTTTTTGAAGAATTATGGAGGGAAATTAAACATTAAATGTATTTCACCATATATATATATATATATAATATATATATATATAATATATATATATATATATATAATATATATATATAATTATGTAAAAACCGTTTCTATGCATTAATATTTTCAGATATTATTGGAAAAATTTGTTTAAATTATTATGTTAATTTTTTTTTAAAAAAATCGTTCCGAAGCACACATTTCTATTTTCTGAAGTACATTTTGCTAAATTTAGTTGTCCTAAGGAGTGTCAATAAAGGCACGCAGGCGTAATCACATACACAATCTTGCATATACACACTCTTTTTATTGATTAGCAGAGATAGACTTTTCATTTTCAAAATAATGCCGGGTTTACACTCTGCCATTTATAAGACGGTAAGAAGGCGTAGAAAGACTGAAAAGTGCTCTCGATCAGTGGCAAGTAAATGTCACGGCAGAATAACTTCAAGCCGCTCTACTGTATTTTTTCTTACTCCGTATGCGTTTGTAGAATTTGGCGGGTTTCTTTGGCGTGAAAAAAATTGATTACTTATGAAAGATTGATTCAACATTTTATTTTATTTATTTTTTTATTTGCTCTTGGCGAGGTTGTGCTTTTTAAGAAATTTTATTTGCCATTTCTTTTCTGAAGTTTTCCAGATTTAAGTATGTTAATAATAAAAAAAAAACTTTTTATCAAGCCTTTTTGTGTGTAAATATTCATCATTTTAATGCAATACGCAATTTTAATGCAAAGACCTAGAAACGGCATTTTATAGATAAGTATGGAATACCTGAATCTATCTTATGAAATTGAGTCAAACACAAATTAGTTCCTTTCTACGCATTCGCTGCCTATTTGTCGTCTTGTAACTGGCGGTGCATAAACCCGGCTTAAGGATAAAGGAAAACTATTCAGCTTGCTTTTTATTTTAGTATAGACTAAATATAGTAATCATCAAAAAATTCGAACTCTTGAATTTGAAGAATCTCCACGTTTTAGACATCCCTGAGTTCAAAAAACACATTTTTCGGAAAATGCCCGTTTGTCACAAAGACAACCGAAAAATTCTTTGCTCTATTATCATGTCAAGAGATAGTTAGCATTATGGTTATAGTTTCATTTAAATAATCAAATATTCATTTGTCGATCGTCATGATATTTTAATAATTCGTAATTGAATTAAATTATACTATCCTCCGGGAAGCAATTTGCTTCGTTTCAAAATTATTAGCAAACATGTTTGCACACGTTGATTCGAAATAAAGATTTTTTAAAAATCTTTAGTTAGAGAAATAATCAAATTACTAGAAATTAAATTATTTATCTACTCTTTGGAAACATTTTTTATGGCCAAAGATATGATAATGAAGTCTTATTTATTCTCGAGTGAGGGGGGGGGAGAGAATCTTTAGCTATGTGGCTTTGGACTGATACAAACTGTAAATAGCATAAGGATAAATCCCTTGCAAATTTTGGAGTGCATTCCATTTTTTAAACCCGAGAGTAGTAGTTCGCGTTAACATTGCTGGTGTTAATTTGTAGCCTCGGTTTGAGACACCTGATCTACTAAGTATTTGGTCAATTTATCAGTCCTGTCATCTTATGGTTACTTCACTGAATGTATCTTAATTTCTTAAATTACTCTACATATTTGTTATGTTTAAAGTCGCAACATATGTGATGTAAATGTATAATGACCAACCATCCTGAATTGGACAGACATCTCAGTCTTTGACTCTGTCCAACTCTGATACATTCGCATGGACCTCTATGAATATTTAAAGATTCTTTGTTCAAAACGTTGATGATCACATTTATTCCTGTTTTTCCTGTCTATAAATGGCAATGATTGATTTTTCATAATAAATTAAGAACGTTATTTTAAAACCTACATTTGTTGTTATGTGATTTTTTTCCCTTCGCTATATGTAGAAATGAAATGATATAATATTTGGCCGTACTCGTGACTGAAAAGATGCATTCAAGTATTTGAAAAAACTAGTCATGGCTCCATTAATTATCAGTGAATATCACTTTTAAGAATAGTTTATGACATAAATCAAAACTTTTGGAAGTTGAAATTTTCCTATTTCAGTTATCAGATAAAACTGAAGCAAATAATCCTTTATTACCATTTTTTTCAGATTTTTATTATTTTATACTTTGATAGAAGTTTTCAAATCTGTGTCGAAAGGCTGTCATATTGATAATCATTAATTGCATGAACCTTAGGAATATTTTATCGAAAATTAAGAGATTAGACTTTGAAAATTGGACGGATAGCACCTACTTTCCCTGCCGAATTGGAAATTTTGTTTAATATTTCCACATCTAACGAAAAATTGCATTCTTGTAATTACGAGAAATTTAAAGAAGTATTAACAAAGCATCTATTAAATAAATAACTCGTATTTTGCATTTAAAACTGACTAGAAACTTTCATTTAATTAGGAAATGATTTATAATGAACTCTTTGTTTAGATCTAAATTTACAACTTAAAAAAAAACATTTTTTCTACTTTTTTGTATTAATCTTTTTTTAATGAAGAAAATGATTTTTTTTCTCTTAAAATAAAGAAACTTGCTTCATTTTAACCAAATGGTTCCCTTGAAATGCAAACATTTTTTACATATACAAAATAGGATAACATCAAATGATAAGAATTTTTTTGTGAGTGTTATAATTGATATTTATAAACAGTTAAATTTTGTCGAATACTATGAAAATACGATACAGAATTTGATACACGTTACCAAAATGGTTTTTCAGAAAAAAAAATAATGTATCCTTATTTTTTCCATTTGCTTTTAGAATTGTAAAAGTTAGGTCCTTTCATTTCATCGTCTCATTTGCTACGATTGCAATGGTTATTCTAAGAAATAATCCTTAGCTATCGAATTTTTAGAAAAAACATGTTTTGAATTAATAATTAAGTTTCGTAAAAGCCACGTGCCTTAAAATAATTCTATGAAAGAAACTGATTAGAAAATTTTATTTATTTAGTCAAATTTTTTTGAATTCGCTATCGTCTGGTCGGTTCGTCAACACAGCTAAGAGAACTTTAAAAAGTATTCAACTACAGGGTCATAAATTTTGGTAGATAGAATGACAATTGCTAATGGTTTCAAGCAGTTTCTAGATTTAAAAAAAGTGCCATCCAGGTCATTTTTTGCAAGTTATCTGGTTTTTCCACATGAAATGTCTTGGAATTCTCAATTCTGACGCTTATTGCCATTAAAAAAAATCCCTTTTTTCAGTTGTGAAATCTCAGTCTGTTACTTCAAATTAAAATACGTGTTGAAAGCAAATAGGTTCTATATTTGAGGCGATCCAGTGAAATTGTAGAAGCAATTTTGAAAATGGAATAACGATTGTATGAAAAAAAAAAAAAAAAAAAGGTTTTACGTAAGGGCTTTTTGACATTATGGCCAAAGTTTTTCTAACTGAATGGAATAGAAGATAATTTAAATGACCTTGAAGGCCATGCTTAGTACTGAAAAAAAAAGAAAGCATTATTTGCTTAGAAGGCAAGATTCTGTACATAACATGTCAATGATATACAAAATATGCTAACCTCTTATTTTGAAATGAAATTGAAACTTTTTTTATAGAATGCTGTCGTGTCAAAATCTTTTCAGAATTATTCTTAGATCCAATTAGATTATACTATTTTTTAAGCATTCTGCTTTTCCTATGTTTCCTCAAACATTTGTGTAACTTTCTCGTTTATAATATTTTTGTTTTTTCAAACATGAACATAAAAAATAAGGACATAAAATATATGAAGATGCAGTTGTGATATTACTGAACTCTGATAAAGCAATATAATTGTCTTTCCTGTTCATGTTAAAGAGGTTTGATTATAATTATTCCACATAAATACAGTTAATATAAAAGTATGGTCAATATTAATTGTTACTTGGTTTATGACTATTAATTTTAAAAAAATTGGATTGCTTTGAAAAAAAATAGTATATATTGTATTAATTTTATTAAATGAAACTTCCTTTTTGTATTTGATTTTTGCTAAAATCTCACAGTTGCCCCCTCCCCCAGTTTTTTGACCGATTAAAATTTTTGATTCTAAAATTGTGAGCAAAAACATTTATTGAACGATATGTTATGATGATTTGCACTCGAATATGTGCTGTTTTTTTATTCATTGTCATAATAAATGCTTTCATTTTAATCATTCCTAAAATGGAAATATTTATGCAATTTTGCATTCTTGTATTTATGTAAATATATAATTCGTGGAAATTTTTCTACTAAGAAAGTGGCGTGGATTTGATTCGGTTTGGTGTATCAGTTTTTAGATAACTTAGTTCTGTTTTAAAAATGTCCTTAAGAAATTAAATGATCTTTTTTTTTATATTTTCAACCTTTCATTTCGTATTCCCACAATCATGGCACTCTATTTCATTAAATCCATCTTATTTTATGAAATAAATATTTTTTTGTATATTTCACCAATATATTCTCGAACGTGTAAACAATAGTAAATGCATAAATTTCTGTTTTTTCTCGAATTAAAAAATATGTTTTATCTTTTCTTTAATTTTATTTGCGAGTCAAGACTAAAAATAGAAAATTCTAATTTGTTAATATCATCGAGGAAATTTATAGTCCATAGAAAAGCATATGCAGGTCTTTATCTTCACACGCTACTGCTAGCAGAATTATGAGGAAATTATGATGTAAAAAGATATAATATGGTAATTTCATACAATAGAAAATTGAATAATACAAATCTTTCTCGCCTCCCTCCAAAAACATGAAAATGGAAATTGTAATGATAATAAACAAAACAGGAGTATATATTTTATCTTATGCTATTGATCTTGCTTATGATATCTTTCTTGAAAATAGAAGAATAAGCTATTTAAATCATTTCATAATGTGCACAAGTAGAATTCCTCACATTGTTTTGTTTTTGTTGGTGGGGTCCTTCTTCTTGTCAAATAAAGTCGTGCTCACATTTGAAAAGATTTTTTTTCTCGTAGTTATAGTTCTTAATTATAAAAAATATATAAATATTTTTTTATCTGCCAATATTAGTCAGAAACGAACAAATATTATAAATGTTCGTTTCCATTTCTTTATTTCATACAAAGCCTATTGTATCCAGAAACTTTTTATCTATATTAGAAAATAAGGTTAATGTTAAAATGTAAGCAAAAAAAATCCTGGCTAAAGACCTATATGATTTAAAAATATTTAATCCTTCAGAAAAGCAAGGACAAACATACAGTTTTAAAAACGACGAGCCGCATCTTTAAAGACTGTGAAAAAGCGTAATTTTTTTTTAATTTAGAGTTTCACCAAAGTATAAAAGGTGTTCTACTGTGCTTAAGTAATTATTTACAAATTATACATTCAAAAAACAGCTGCGCCTTGCAGGTGAATGTCATTAGTTGGCACGAAATATAATTTAATCATATCGTCTGCTAAAGTTTAAATAAAAGGAAAAAAAAACGTTTTGTAACATTTGCTTCTCGATATTTTGCTCTGAATTTGAGTGTGTGTGTCCATTTCAAGCTAGATAACAAATGTCCTCTGGGCACTCGACATTGTTTTAAAAGAAAAATAATTTAAATTCAAATGATATAATCAGTGCTCAGCATTTTATTATATGATGAATTTAAAAAAAAGATTTTGTGTTTGATCTCTCTACAATCTTTTATGTAGAATCTGGGTAAGATGTAATAATGGCCCAGCGCATTGGGTCATTTTTTAAAAACAGTCGCAACAGGAAGTATACAACGAAATTTTAAAATGTAATTTCATTTACAGTCAAGGAATCCTTATTAATTTTAAATACATTTAGAATGTAAAGGTTTTTAACTTATTAATTATTAATTACGAATCACAAGTAGCATGATAGTGACACACAAAAAAATTTACTTCATAATGAATTAATATACAAGATCTAATTAAAAAGAAAAGTTCTCGCAAGCAAAAATTCTAGAAAAAAGAAAAATTGCTATTTTTTAACTAAATTTTTATTTTGAAGTTATAGTTTATTTTCTTCTAACAAAATTTTGAATTTTTTCATTGGAACTTTCCTGAGAAGCCCAAAAAAAAAAGGATAGTTCAATTTTAATCGTCTTCTATGCTTTTTTTGGATAATATGTTCAAATCTTTTGTATTTTTTAAAACTAAAATTGATATTTAGATAATGTGATTTTGTAATTCATTTCGTAGACTATGTTGACAAGCTAATTGTTGAAAATTTAATAATAATTATTCGAAAAATCGAACTCGAAAGAAATATAAAGAAGAAAAAGAAGTTATAAAGAAAAATAAATTCAGTTTATGGCTCCATATTACGATTGAAAATTACATTAGAATCTATCAAAACAGAGGTTGTGGGGCGAGAGGAGGATGGTCTACCCGACGGAAGGACACGATCCATAATGCAGAGGAAGATATTATAATGATTATCACAAATTTCAATCAGATCTTTGTTTATCTTGATGTGGAATGACCTATTGGATAAACGGAGTATAAGAGTATTATCTAACTCTATAGGGGAATTGTTATTTTTAAATGTGAATCATTATTCTGGTTTTCTATAGAAATAATGACCGTCACTACTGATGAAGTTAGCCTCAAATCATCTAATTCTGTTTCGTGAAATAAAAATATTTTAAATTTAACACTGCCTCAAGAAGAGCACAAAATCAGAATGTGACGTCCAGTTACAAATCTTTGAATTCGATTAAAATGTCATGCATTGTTTGTATAAAACGATAATTTTAATTTTTTAAAAATTTCCTTACTATTTGCAGCATAATCGTTTTATATATAAAAATGTTAGAGAATTGGCGATGTGTCTAAATGATAGGAAGGCATTTAATTTAAATATTTTGAAACAGACAATGGTGTTTTGCATTCCCAGATATCCAACTATACATTTCACTTTATGAAAAAAAAAAACTTTGAAATAATAATTAATATGATTATTAAAAGATGGTTGTTAAATTTGGTTTTTCATAACTACAAATGGACACATTCGTTTTTCTTTATTGGAAAATATAAGAACCCAGCTCTTAGTCATAATTGACCCCATTGACATTAGTGCAGTTAAATTGGCGTTTTAAGACATTTTATCAAGTTTTTCTACTATAGGTTCAAATTTGAATTGTTGATCTATTACTTTGGGCATCAAATATTATTAGATTTTGAAAAACCTATTCTGTAATATGGTAGTTGGCACATATTTTTTACAATTCGAAATGTATTGAAGCTTTCGCATGCATATGTTGAAAATGGTAGAGAACAAACAATTTTTATCATTCTATTTAATTCATAAAATACGTCAACTACCTCAGAAATGTACTGATTCAATTGTAAAAATGTTTACGTTTTACATGTATCTTATTTTGGTACAAATTCGCAAAGCGTATTCTCCAGATTGATTTATAAGTACCTGCATTGTGAACTGCTGCAGTGTAACTGAATGAAACTAGCATACAAAGAATCTTCAAAGTATGTCTTGATGTCCAACGATGTTGACTATGATTCCAAGCTTTTATGCTTAACATTGTCCAGGACTACTTTATCTACGCATGCTCAATAAATAGAATTATATCTCTAGTGTAAAAAATAAAACTCTCCAAAAGGGAAAAAAACGCCAAAAAAATTTCATAAAAAGTGCTACTACAAGATTTTGTTCTCTCTATGTGTGACATAGGATCCCCTGGTGCCACAACCAATTATGACAAAATCTTAAGAATTAAAAATAAACATGTTTTGTAGAATTCCATTAAGGTTTAGATAAGGGAGTAATAATGCTAATTATTATTTATTTAACCAGAATTTTTATTTTCGATTAATTTAGATTCGATGAAAAGTACATGAAAACGCACGATGAGAACTGTAGAGGTAAGTCTTTGGATGATCCCATTTTAAAGAGATATCTTCGAGCTTCTAGTTGAAAGTTTTAGACAATTTCGAAGTTTATAAAATTTTTAGCATTGCCGCCTGGCTTAAATGGATTTTAACAAACGCTATCTATAACTAAAACAAGTCAAACTAAATTTATAGTTGAATAGAGTTCTCAAACATCTATAGCTCAAACATCATCACAGTAAATTTGTGCGAGTGTACTTTTCTTCCCTGCTTAATCGTAATATCTCGCGCTTTCTGTATAATTTCCTCTTTCGTATAGTGAAGAAAATAAAATTTGTAATTGGAAACTACGTCGCTTAGTTTCAAAATTTAAAGATTAGGAAGAAGCAATCGTCAAATATTCAACTAAATAATGGAGTCAAACGAAATTTTTTTTTCTTCATCAGAGTTCTAATGATATAATTACATAATTACATTTCATCCATTTAACTCGTGACCTTTTTGAGTTAAATTCATACTCACAAGGATAGGCAATCAGTTACTGAGCCAAAAACGCCTCAATAATGGGGCGAAAACTCTTTACTAAATTTCATATGTTTAGTTTTTTCCGCTTTTGAATTATTGTGATTCCAGAGAAAGATACAATTCCGATTTTTTTTAATTCTTGGAGATTTAAAATCTGCGATTTAACAAAATTTTGAGGTAAATTGTTTATAGAATATAAAGCTTTGCATATTTTGCACATGAGAAAATAATAAAAAAAATCAATACCTCGAGCAGAATTCACTTAATTGAATAGAACAACTAACAGTTCCTAACTTATTTAAAAATGGAGTGGATAAATGCCAAAGGTAATCATTTACCAAAAAATTTTGACTTTTCGTTAAATTTTATGATGATGCAATTTTTTATAAAATATTTTCATTAAAATAATTCATGTATAATTAAAAAATGACGAACATTTTATGTAGAATGAAAATTAACTTATGTGAAAAATTCTAAAGTGTGAAAATATTCAAATTTTATCTTTATGCTCTACAGAAATAAAAACCAGCGCGAGTGGTATTTTGAAAACTCTCTCGTATATTTTCTAATAAACTTTTCATGCCAGAGAATGTCTTACATGGCATTGACGTACAATAGTTGAGAAATATTAAATTTGGCTTTATAGCATTTTTACTGAAATAATCATTTTGTCCTTGGAGAGTTATTAGGTGATTAATGCGTTAATAGTATCCAAAAATAGAATATGTGTTCTAGACCTATATTGCTCCCCGGATTCAAACAAAAATTTCACACCAAACTGGACTTGTAGTTACTGCATCAAATTTTATATATGTTAAAGTCATAACGTTTTTGAATGATCACATTTACATGTTTCTGAAAGTACAAACCAACAGATAGTCAACCCGTTGTTGGATTTGGCTCAAATTTGACAGGTTTCCAATATACAGATATTAAATCTGTGTACTGAATTTTAGATACCTAGACCTCTTTGTTTTGTAATTATCGTGTTTGCTTATATTCAAACATGCGGTCAGACGAACTTCCTCTGAGCTTATTTTACTCAAAATTTGATAGAAATCTGCAAATTTGATGTTCAGACCACACACCAAATTTCAATCACCCAGCTCAAAATGTTTTTTATTTATTTTTGTCACAAACAGACGGATATTTTCCAAAAATGTGTTTTTCGAACACATGGAGATTTGAAATGGGGAGATTCATTAAAATCTCGAATTTAAATTCTTAGACGATTACATGATTTTCTCTAAATTTGGCATGCAATAAAGCGAAAAGTATAATGATCGTATTCAGAGATAGGAGAATTCATAAGTTGGTTTAAAGGAAGTTTTGATATTCATCGAACTATTAAGGGTTGTACATTGGGATTAACTATGTTATTCGATATTATTTTATTTGCAGTTCATGAAATTAAACATATATGTTATGTATGTTTTTGAGTAGTAATATTTTTGTAATGAGCTGTAAAGATTGACACATTCTGTGATTTTCGAAACTGTGTTTTTCTATCTCTGGAGGCTCTAAAAAGTGGAGATGCATCAAAAACTAGTGTCCGAATTTTTTGAAGATTACTGTATTTTTTTCTATACTACGTGTACCTTAGACTGAACCACTGAATATCTTTATCTTTTTTTCTATTATTTTTATTTATTTACTTATTTTTTCTTTTCTTTTAGTATATTTTTCTCTTTGCTTTTTTCTAAATTGATTTTTCTGTTTTTAAAATTCAATTGGCTGTTTTTATTAAATTTTACTATTTACTAATTATGCTCCAATGATACTGTAGCTGTGGAATCTTATGCAGGCTCTTCATTTCATCTCCACTTTTTCTTTTTATGCCTGCTCCCTTTTTCTCCCTCGCCCTTTTCCTTTGGCAGTTTTAGTTTCTAATACTTAAGCATATAAAAGTGGGATTTTTTTTGAATAGCTAGTCCTTTGACAGCTTTTTAAATTATATATCTATATCTTTACTTATAATAAAGCACAATGTGTGTGTGTCTGTTGGCGATGTACAGGCCAGACCGTTCGACCTACAGCTACCAAATTTGGTATATACAGTGTCTCACAAAAGTGATGGGACACTTGTGCTTTACAAAAGGAAAATGTAATAAAATAAATAAATATATATGTACAAATTTTTTGTGGGTGTATTTCATACTTAAATTTTGTAACAATTAATACATAACATACATTTTGTCAAAATATTAAAATATTAATTTAATAAAAATATAATTGTTTAGAACGGAGCAAAAATTGGCTCACATAAGTGATGGGACACCATTAGATATGCAACAAAAATAGTCTGAAATAAGCAATAAAAATATTTGGGGGGGGGGGTATTTT
>JAOUZG010026315.1:377199-401982 GCA_026289955.1 Argiope argentata | reverse complement strand
TATATATATATATAAAATAAAATGCTACTTGTGTAGTTAGCTATTTAATTTAGCCATACGCAAAACTTTAACACACACACAGAGAGAGAGAGAGAGAGATGGGAGACAAAATAATACGAACACCTATGAAAGAAGAGAAAATCTTTATTAATAGTGGGTTGGACCCCTCTTTGACTGTATTACAGACTGTATGCGACGCGGGATGGACGCATAGAGGGCATGAACAACGTCGATTGGGATATGACGCCATTCTTGGTGGGGAGCGGTCTCTAACGCCGAAATCGTAGATGGTGAAGGGAATCGAGCACGGAGTTTTGACTCCAGATTTCCCCACAAATATTCAATAAGGTTCAAATCAGGTGACCAAGCAAGATGACCTACTACCCCCTCATGCTCTGCAAACCATTCTTGCACGATTTTTGCAGTGTGGATAGGAGTGTTGTCGTCTTCATATAATGGGCATTCTCTAGGATATACAGCCTGGACAAATGGATGAACCTGATCCCCCAGGATACCGAAATTGTGGACAGCTGTAACCTTCCCAATCAGAGTAACAAACGGACCAATAACACAAGATATCGCACCCAATACCGTAAGATGCATGCTTTAAGTATTAAAGATTCGTTTAATTTTTATTAAACATTTACTTAAATGTTTTGAAAAGCCTTTATATCTATTGCACAAAGAATTCTACCACGGATGAAGAAATGTTTCAAATTTATCTCCAAAAAATGAATTGAGCTCAAAATTGGTAAATACATAAACTGAAATAATTTATAATAAAGGAAAAACTGAGAAAAACAGACCTCCTATAGTAATTGCATCCTATTCCATTTCGCGGTGGGGAAGACACTTGTCGCAGTTCTTTTTCTTTTCTTTTTTTGTCTTCTATATTTTCTTATTCTTATATATATATATATATAATATAAACACTGTTCTAGGTGAATTTCACCGATTTTGTTTAAAAAAATTTTACTTCTTTTTTTATACTACCAATCCATATAAATTTTGATCTTCATTTACAGGTGCCAAATGGTTCAGACAAAAAAAAACTATCTGGTGATTCAATTGTCACCAGTTTTTTCAAGTGTCCTGCCCATTCTGTCATCTGTATGCTATGAATTTAATGTCTGGCTCTTTTAAAATTAAATTTCCTAATTAGTTCTTATCCTCCAATAATTATCACATGTAATTGCACCAAATATATTTCTTAAAATTCCTCTTTGGAATATAGCAAATCTTTTTATTTCCCGCAGTCATTATCTATGTTTTAATGTGTTATGGTAGTGTGTGTGCCTTAATATTCCTACAAAAAAAATCATTTCTCGCCTATTGCATATCATTTATCTTTTCTTTATTCTTCTTGTTATAATTCATTTAGACAATGACAATTACTTTGCAGAAAAGAAAATTATCATATATTTTGAAGCAAGCTCTTAGTTCAATTCACCAGCACTTTTGTGGGAGGACAAAAGAATCGATGGCCTTGATAAAATGAAGACAATAGAACATTTCGTATGAAAACATTAAAAAAATTATGTTTTCGTGTGCTATTCTTTTCAAAACTGACGATTTGTCACTAATTCTCGCATCATCTAGCGGTGAACTGTGATCGTCTGATCCAAAATCTGCTTGTCCCAAAATGCCTGTTAAGTTTCCACTCCAAGGATATAATAGCTAGAAAATGCAACAAGCCATATAGGGCATTATTTCTCGAATTGTAGATCTACATCAAACTGGGAATCATAACTATCATACGAGTTGATTATATGCCCTCTTTCACATCACCTGGACCCCTTTATTGAGAAGGCCGGTTCTGTCCACATACGAGCATTTCATGGTTCAGAGTGATAGAAAGTAATTTTCTTCTTCTTTTCGATCGATTGAAACCTAAATTTGAGATGGAATTACTATTTTAGTATAAAATTTCATTTATATCAGTTATTGCCTTTACATGCCTGCAACTGACAGAGGATTCAACCCTTTGATAGATTTTATTCAAAATTACAATATGATTCGAAATAATACAATAATGATACTAATTTAGTATATTATGTACAATATTGATTCTAATATAGCATATGTACAATATTGATTCTAACTTAGCATGTGTACAATATTGATACTAAAACAATGTAATAAATTTATTCACCTAGTTCTGCCTTTTGCAATGATAGCTTTCTCTTGCACTCAGACAGCTAGATAAATGGACTTTCTGTAAGTAAATTTCGTTTAAAATTAGCAAATATCTACGAATTCGGTGTAAGAACAAAAATTTCTTATCCCTAGCTCAAAGCATTTCTAAATTATCATGTTTACAGTGAAATATAAGACATAATTCTTTTATTTTTATTTTTCTATTTCAGGGAAGTTTAAAACACGGAAATTCTTAAAATTCCGAAAAAGATCCATCCTTTTAGTAGTTTATCATTATTATTTTTTAAAAAATAAATTTCAAATGTTTTTAAATTTTTTTTGAATAGATATGAAATTCTCTTATTTTTTTAATTACTTCAAAAAAATTTCAAAAGCAGGTGCTAATTTTCTTTTTCTTCCCATTATCTATTCATGGCTCTCTTCTCATGTTGTCGTTACCGGAAATGAATCAGTAGATAAAACTGCAAAGTCAGCTATCAAATACTTTTCTCGGTCCATTGTTTACGCTGACATATGTTCTGCAATTACTCAGTATTGCCATCCTCAATGGCAAGAACACGAAAACGAATAACAACTCCGCATCATCAAACCAAATCTTCCAGAGTGTTTCCAAGTTCAATAAACACTGTACCATCACTTTAATTCGACTTCGTATTGATTTTACATAATGTATACATAAATATAATGCTTTTTGCAGTCTTCACATATTTTTGGAATTAATGATTTGATGTTGTGAAGTTTTCAGAAGACATTGAGTAAAATATTTCATTCAAATAATTTTACATTCTCGTATTTATTGGAGAAAATATATATCTGAACCTCTTGGTGCATTTTATGGACATATGTATTTTTAATAATATTTAGATTTTTCTTTTACTCTTATCTTTCGTGTCTGTCCATTTATTTTTTCTTGCATTGTAATTGTTAGCGCATTCAACAATTTAACTCTAATAAACATTCTTAATTTTTGTTGTAGCTTATCCCATTCTTGTTCTAAAAAATGAAATAGTAATTTTTAAATTTATATTACATTAGAAGTATTAAAACACACACACATTGTTCGTGACAAATATACATGATAGAGCAAAATATTTAGGAGCATATGTATTGATATGCTTATTTTTCTTTCCCCCCAGAGTTAAGGCTAACTCGGGGGGGATAGTAAATGTTTTTTGCTCAGCATTAGGCACTAGTGCTTTCCTTAGTGTAGTATATATAATTATTTTATTCGTAAATTTTCAATTAATTGCTTTATTGAAATACTTTTAACCTAATTTTTTTTTAAAAATCCAAAGCCTTTGAATGAGCGTTATTGTTGTGAAGTACTAAAAGAAAGAAAAATTCGTATATGTTTATATTTGAAATAATCAATCTGAATAATTTAGGTATGATAAATCAGTTCATCAATAAGTTAAATGTCTACTTGGAAAAGTTTTGCCATTATACTCAATAGCTGCTTCATAATTTATGCCAACTACTAGCCATCAAATTGTAAACTTTATCTTTATCTTTACTTATAATAAAGCACAATGTGTGTGTGTGTGTTGGCGCTGTAAAGGTCGGACCGTTCGACCTACAGCTACCACACTTGGTATATGTATACCTTGGGTGCCGGAAATGTGCACCTCTTAGCCCTTTTTTTTGAAATTTTAATTACAATTTTAATTAATTTAAAAAAAAAGAAATTTTGATGTTTTTTGGCTATAACTTTCAAAAATATTACAGTACAAAATTGATTTTTGAATCATGTTAAAGCTCAACAAATAAGCTTTCCAATGATACTGATATTTTGACCTATAAATGAAAACTCTATTTTTAATGAATTTTCAAGCATTTAAATAAATTGTACTTTTCAACAATTTATTTTGCATAAAATAAAAATAAAATTTTATCTTCAGGAGGATTTAAAAAATAAGCTTTTAATAAAATGTTGCCATCACATTTACAGAAATTCTGATTAAAAAAAGTTAATACCAAAAATAAAACAGAAAAATATAATTTTCATCACGTGATTATATGAAATGGAACAAATAGGAAGTGTGATATTTTTTAAACAATAAATGCAAGAGAAAATTTTTCTTGATCGTTTGTAATATCAAAAAATTGTAATTAATATCAAAAAATATTAATTATTCAATTAAAGAATTAATATAAATATAAATACAAAATAAAAATATATTACAAAAGTGTGCCAGTTAAAACTGAAAAAGAATTTTTAGGAAAGCACCAAACGATAATCTTCTGAGAGCAATATTAATTATTTAAAAGTAAGAAATCTTGATGAAGATGACGTCATTTCAAAGAAATTACGAACAGAAAGCAATTGATAATCAGTAGAAGTAAAATATTTTTGCATTCTTTTTTTTAAAATTTTTAAAACAATAAGACATGTTTTGTTTGCTCCATATCCCATGATATTTACATTCAAGACATGTTTTGAATTGTTACTTTTACTTATGTGAGGATGATATATTGTGCAAATCAAAGAATTCGTCTTCGTGATTGTAATTTACTCCGCATTTTAATGAATCATGCGAAATAAAAACGCATCTACTTTCAACGAAGCATACGTAATATTAAAGCTGGTAAAAGCAGGTAAGCTAGTTGAAAACGCTTCTTCTTTCAAACAAGCATACGTAATAATTAACAATGCAAAATTTGTAAAAGCATATAAAACTATTTTTTACCCACATATTTCGGATATCAAAACTTTCTAACCAAAACAATATCATGTTCTCACATGAGATAAAATAAATCAACTATCATTCCAAATTAAACATATAAAAATGTCATTTTGGGCACGTCTCTGCATAAAATGAAACAAATATAAAACATGATATTTTTGGGGGAAAAAATGGATGGAAACGTTTTTTACGATATTTTACTATACATATATTACTAATCCAATCAAACAGTTTTATTTAAAGCAAATATGGCTTAACATTTACCAGGCATCTTCTGTAATCGGAACCCAACATCTAATTTCTTAATTTTTTGACGGGAGACATAAATCTTTTAACAAATGGTCTAAGTGAAATGTATAATTAGTAGATTGAGGGAAAAAGTGCCGATGAATTAAATTTTCAAATATATCATTTGCTCTGTGAATCATATTTAACAAAATATTCTAGAGACAATAAGTCCTGAAAATAAAAAAGTGGTACTCCAATAAACTAAATCGATCATCAAAGCTGATTGATCTATGAAAATTTCAATATAACTATTCGATAAAAACTGGCTAACTTAGATCACTTTAGCAAGATCTCAAAGAAGCCAATCAGGGTTTCTCTAGAATAATTGGCCTAAATTATGAAAACGATGATTGTTCTACACTTGCAATATACAGAACTGAATAAATTAGCCAAATTTGATCGCAGAAGACAGGAATGTTTATTTATTCAGAAGTTGAAATATTAAGAATATTTTACAAAATATGAATCTTCAAGACCACAAGAAATTAAACCATATTTTAGGAAATATCTTTATAAACCAAAATATATACACTGAAGTGACAAATTCATGGGATAGCAATATGCAAATATAGAGATGGCAGTAGTATCGCAGCGAAAAAGTATAAATGCGCAGTTCGTTTTCCAGAGCTTTCATTTGTATTCAAGTTATTCATGTGAACAGGTTTTTCGTGATTTATGGCGGCATGACGAGAATTAACAGACTTTGAACAGGGAATGTTAGTTGGAGCTAGAAGCATGGGTCATTCCATTACGGATATCGTTAGTGAATTCAACATTCCGAGATCCACAGTATCAAGAGTGTGCCGAGAGTATGAAATTTCAGGCATCCCATTCCCATCATGGACAGCGCAGTGGGCCACCACCTGCACTTAACGACCGAGACCGCCGACGTCTGTGTAGAATGGTCAATGTTAATAGACACGCAACACTTCGTCAAATAACTGCAGGAATCAATGTGGGACGTACGAGGGACGTGTCTGATAGGAATGTGCGGCGAAATTTGTCTTCCTTGGGCTATGACAGCAGAAGACCGACTCGAGTGCCTTTACTGACATAACACCTCTCCATGCCCCGGCAACTATGATCTTTGAGATCATTCTAACAGTTTTTTGGACATGGAGAGCCTTTACTGACAGCACGACATTGCCTGCAGCGACTCTCCTGGGCGCGTGAGCATATCGACTGGTCCCTAGACCAGTGGAAAACTGTGGCGTGGTTAGATGAGTCACGATTTCAGTTGTTACGAGCTGATGGTAGAGTTCGAGTGTGGCGCAGACCCCACGAAGCCATGGACCCAAACTGTCAGCAAGGCACTGTTCAAGCTGGTGGTGGCTGTTTTTACATGGCATGGACTCGGTCCTCTGGTGCAACTGAATCGATCATTGACTGGAAATGGTTATGTTCAGCTGCTTGCAGCCATTCATGGACTTCACGTACCCACACAACGATGGCATTTTTATGGATGACAATGCGCCATGTCACCGAGCCAGAACTGTTCGCGCTTGGTTTGAAGAACATTCCGGACAATTGCAGCGCATGATCTGGCCACCTAGATTGCCCAATATGAATCCCATCGAGCATTTATGGGACATCATCGAAAGGTCCGTTCATGCGCAAACTCCTGCACCATCCACACTTTCACAATTACGGACGTCTATACAGACAGCATGGCTCAATATTCCTGCAGAGGACTTCCAACGACTTGTGGACTCCATGACACGTCAAATTGTTGCACTTCGCCGGGCAAAAGGAGGACCGACACGATATTAACAGTCATCCAATGACTTTTGTCACTTCAGTGTATAGATATATATTATTTAGAGCATTTATATACATCTAGAAATAAAGTTAAAAACTGAATGTTTCATTTAATCTGTGAAATGTTTGTTGTATAATTCCTTGAGACATTATAAATGTAGTGAATATAAAACTTCAATGTCGGACTACTCTGCTTTCAGTTCTTAGTTTTATTTAAAGACATGCTTAGATTGAGTAAAGAGGTCTTTATAGTAATTGAAATTTCATCATTTCCACTTTATTTAAAATTGCATTTTACGTGCACTGATAGAAAATCAGATAGAGATGCGGAGTTCGAATATAGGACTGCTTAAGGCCTACATATTAGCATAAGTGAATTATATGACTATTGAAATTAGAAGCTTAAAAATATTTTGCTGAAAAACTTATTACGAAACCAAGTTATAAATATATATATAAATGATTGAACCCTTTAATCGGCATTAATACTGGCGAATCGACCGCTCGCCAAAGGCGGTTAGTATAAAATAAATAAATAATTATATAAATTTAATTTCCTTTTATACATGTTACTTATTCCCTAAATTTATATCAACCATTGGCAACAATAAGACAACTTCTCTTAGCAAGCCTATGTTGCAAAAGAATGGCAATGACACATGTCTATGTTTTTACCAAATTGACTTTTCAGATTTTAGTCAAATTATTTCTGCAAAAATATAAAACATAATTAATTGTAAAACTATACAGATTTGTTGTAGAAAAAGAAAAGTTTGGATAAACTAGTTAAAATCTGAACAGGGAAATACAAGGAGAAAGACTTTTAGGTATTTTGTGTTATCCAATTGCTCCACTTGCATAACACAGATGCTCTTACTTCTCCATAATCGTGACTGAAACAATCGATAACTAATACCAATTTCCAACCTCGTACTGATTTCTTCAATAACCTCCCTTCCCTCCAAAAGTAGCCTGTAAAATATGCTACTCGCATTTATTTGCACGATTATTCTGTGAAATCAGAGGTTCAGTTAGCAGTGTGCAATTGACTCCTGCCAATAACCGTTGGCCTCCCCCTTCATCAACCTGAGATTGAGTTTCGTCGAAATTGTTTTTCGCCGCTTTTAATTGAAAACCATTTTAAAGTTAACAGAATTATGGAAAATTGAAATATACAAATAAGGTGTAGTCGGTTTGACAATATACCGGACAATAAGATATCGTATTTTATCAATTTTTGGTTAGCCCACTGAGAACTCAATGAGATGATGATGACGTTAAGTTCTCCGATTTTCAGACACCAGATTAGAATGTCGTTCATTCCTCTTAAAATTTGCATTACTTTAATAAATTTAACGAATTGAAATTAAAATCTCTACATCAGAAATTCTACTTTTGTTATCTTTTCAAAGCTCTTAAGGTCATTACTAAAGCAATTTTCTTTAATTTTGAACAAGTCAGATATTCTTAACGATTTTTTTTAATTACTAGTCTTTCTGATGAATTCAAAGAGTTTCTTTGCTGATGAATGCACATATCAGATGATTAAAGCTTTATTTCATCGGATATTTGGCAAGAGTCAGACCAAAATACTAAGAAACATGGAAATAGTATCGTTTGCATGATTTAATCTACTGTCCCTCATCCCCTTTTTTAAAATAGTGTTTTGCCATTTTTTTTTTTTAATTTTTATCGTCTGAAGTTCATCAAAAGCAAAGGAAAAAGAAAGAACTCCTTAAAATGAATATTTGGTACTTGATTTTAATAACTTTATTTTACACTAATGAAATTTTGATAATATTCATTACATCTCCAGCAAAGGTTCCAAATGCAGGTTCCACTCGTATTTAATATAAGGTGGTGTAAAGCCTATTTTACACAGGTAATTTGAAAGATATTTAATTAGCATAAACATGACTGAAAGCTCTGAATGATTTTTCAGATGTTCAAAAATTAGACTTCATGCAATATTTAAATAAGATTTCCATTAAAAATATTTCTTTTAAGTTTCACAATATTACTTGCATAACAGTCATATTCTGTACAGATGAATTTTAATTAATCAAATTTGATATTTTATTAGCAATCCAATTTTTTTAGGCCTATATTTTCTTTAAAATCTATTTATGAGAATAGAACTAGCAAGGCTGTGTGATGTCAAAGATCAATTCATCTATTAATCAAAACTGTTGGTATCACTCTAATTTAGAGTACAGGCAATTTCTCATACAGTATGTGCTGCACAAGCACAAAATATACGAGAAAAAAAGCTTTTGATATGTTGCTATCATATTGATAGAAACTAAAAATCTTAAGTTAATACTCACTACCGCTTCTTTTTAAGAGGAAAATATACTAATTGTTAATAATTGCTCATAGAAGTATGAGGCAATAATGAAATTACAAAATGTTTGCATTAAACAAGAATACAGAGAATTATGAAGTAATGTTAGCATAGTACAATTAGAATTTATTTATGCATTGTATCATTCAACAAACAATAATGGCAATATTAATTGTTTCAGAATAAAGCTGCCAATCCAGATGTGCAAGTATAATGAAAGGCATTAAACCTCCAAAAACAAATGGAATATCATTCATTTTATGAAAATCAAAAAGACAAAATAACAACAGAATGGTTTCCAATGCATTCTTGAAATGTAAAAATCATAGCATTACTATGAGTGCATGAAATAAAAGCCAAAGGACACAATATACAGAATTTAAACATTTTAATAAAAACTAATACCAGCAGGCAAACAAAGTTTATAAAAAATTGATTAGAAAAGATAAAACAAAATTTTTAAGAAGCATTTAAAATGAACAACTTTTCAGTTGCAAACATGATATAAACAGACTTCATTAGATAATTGTTGCAATATCAAGAATATACTATGAAAATCACACTTATGTAGCCATTTATTAAAATAGGATGTGATTAACAGCCATAAATTGTTCCCTCCTTAAAGAAACATGTAAAAAAAAGTTTTATACAAACTTTGAAATATTAACATAACCAGACTAAACAGTAAAACTATTATGCCTACTTATATAAGATATCAAATATGATATACAAAATAAACATGTAAACAGTATGAAGGGTCAAACATACTTTTCAATGAACAATTAATGACAAAGGAATTTTGAGAAATATATTTATACAAAAATAAAGAAGAAAGTTTTCTTTTTTAAAATAAGAAGAGAAAAGGATAATTATAATCTCCCGAATGAAAAGAACTTTACAGAATCTCCAGCAGTGAAAATCAAATACAGAATTTGCTTTAAAAATTACCCAGGTTGTTGGCATAGTCACAAAGTGATTGATTTTACATAACCCTGTACAATTTTGTGCTCTTTGCTATGAATCATACACTATAATTCATGTAGAAACGGTATAGAAGAGATGCCAGAACAGCTACAGTGATGGGAATAAGCCAGTTCTTCCAGGAACTATGAAAAAATAAAGTTTTAGATTAACATTTCATTTAAGTCCTTTATTTAAATTGTTTACTGATCAAATATACAACAAACATTGCTTAGTGATTATAATTTTTTTTTATATCCAATGTACTGTTAGTTAAATGCAAGTGAATATTAAAACAAATTTTAGTTTCCATAAAATGTTTTATAAAAACAACTGACTATGTACTCTCTCCTGTATTACAGCTTCCATCATTAACAAACATGCAGAGTTAGATTATAACTATTATTTCAAGCTATATAGAGCAAAAAATTTGGGACATATTGTGTTCATCATAGAAAAAAATTAGGAAGAAATCCTTCAAAAAAGAATTTAGAAAAATGGAGGAAACATTCTATAACAGGCAATAACATAATTTTTTTTTAATTTAACAAACTTTCTAAGAACACACATAGTTTATTAAGTTAGCATCAATTTAAAACAAAACAGAACTTCCAATAATCTTGGATATCTTCATAGAAAAAGTTTACTGAGAAAAAGGAAAATTGTGTCATTTGTTCGTTTTTATAAATTAATCTAAACTATTAAACACTTCAGGGAAAAAATGCTATATGCAAATGGAAATTAAACCCTTTTTTATTGTATAAGCTTTTCCTTAAAACTTTTTTTATAAGTTTTCTTCTTATTATATATACTTCTGCTTTTTCTTAACAAGTTAGATATTAAACTTCCTTTACCATTTATCAATATTGAAATGACATTTCTTGATGATAATAATAAAGAAATGCTTATGCATTTATAAATGTAAAATATTCTGTATTTCACTCAAACATTTACATCTCACATTTCAGTTTGAATAATGGAAAAACAAATGCAACACATTTTACCACAACTAACATTGAGGAATGCTCAGCAGAAATGTAAAATTAAGGGTGAGTGAGTGCAGAATCAATTTATGCAATTACCATTAAGGAGTTGATAAATTACCATATACTTCCATTAAGGAAAAGAGTAAAACTTTTATAGACATTTTTTGGGAAATCTCAATATTTTGCATATTAAAAGGCAATATGGCAGCCATAAAATTATTCACTCAAAAATTGTTATTCACTTCTCCTTATAAATAATAATAATAATAATAAAATAGGTTAGACCACACAATTTTTCTTTTTTCATATTTAATTACATAAATTAAATGATGAGAACTTACCTATCGTCATTTGCATTAACAGGCCAATGATTTTTTTCCTACAAAGAAAATCTTGCTTAACAGAAGATCTTATAATTTAAGATACACTCATTACAATAAAACAAGAGAAAATATTGATATTCCAATAAAAAGTAAATGAAAATCTCACCTCAATTTCAACAATCTTTTTCTTGTCTTCCTAGAGAATAAACAATTTAAAGGTAAATTAATAAACTGTAATAATTGTAGAATAATGATATACAAGCAATATCATTTTAAATAAACTATATTTAGCTTTGATATATAGAAAGAAATGCTTTGATAAAAAAAAGTTATACCTTAAGAGGATTTTTATAAATTTAATCTAGACTAGATGAAATTTATATATGCTATTGATATGCTGATTTCAAAAGAAACCCTGCCGAATTTGTAAAAGGAACTGGAACATTTTGAAATTTTAAATAAAAAAAATTGGAATTCAACCAGATATTTTCAAAAATACATTTAATTTTTTGTGAAAAATAATTTAACATTTGCAAATTACAACAGAGTATATGTCTCTAAAAAAGTAGATAATTTCCTTTAATTAGCATATACAAATAATGTTGCATTTTGCACAAGTTATTAATAAATCTTTAAGCATTGTATCTTGAAAGGCATTGTCCAAAGTAAATTTCAGTACTTTCAGTACCATAAGATGAGAAGGAAAGAAATTGAGAATATGATTTTAATGTGGTTTCACGTTTAGGTTTTCAGAATTCGCTTGAGGGATTAAATAAGTTTAATAAAACAGAAATCTATCAATGAATTTACAGAAGAAAAAAAACTTTTTTCAAAAATAACATGTTTTAGAATAAAAAAATAAAGTATTTCATTATCAAAAAGTCTGCAAATAATTTATGTGCAAATTGCAACTCAAAATGGAATTTTTATTTTTTAAATGAATGTTAAATATATATAGACAATAGCAAAATAATAAATAAAGATAATTTTATCAGAAATTTATAATGATAGAACAGTAACCTATGAAATCCCATTTTATAATAAATAGCACATTAAGTAAGGGTATCCTTTTATATAATATCCAAATTTTAAATGACCATTACTAATTGAAAGAATTAAATTAGAAGAAAAAGAGACTTTCTTTAGAATAAAATTACAAAATATTATGATAACCCATTTGGATTTAAAGAACTTTATACTTCAAGAAATTTTAAAAATTGTGGTGTAAATAAACTGGGAAAAAAACCTTTTAAGGAATGCCTAGGAACATATATAATCTATCCTTTCTTAAAAGATATACATATCTTTAATAAACTTTAAGAACAAATTTGATTTAGAAGACTGATTTGCATATTTATCAACTATAGGCATATTAATATAAATTTACAAAGCAGTATCCGAAACATAGTGAAAAGAAGCAAGAAGCTTATTAATACATCAGCTGCAACAGGCAAAATAGAGTTAAAACATCAGTATTTGGAATTTTAAAGGTAAATAGGATGAGAAAGCAAATAAATATATATACAACATCCTATGCAACTTTAATTCTAATTTGTCATTTACATTCTTGAAGACTTCAAAATATCCAATATGATAAATCTAAATATTTGATGTTATTATATATATATAAATGTACATACACATTATAGTAAATAACCTACATTAGAATTAGGATGAAAATTATGCTTTGATAATCTTAAAAGATTACATAAAATTATACATTTGGCTCTGGGGCTTATAGAAAAACAGAAATATTAAGGTATGTTGTGTTAACCAATATAGTGAAATTATAAACAGTAACAAGTAAAAAATATGAGTAGTATGTTCCATGAAAAATATATAATCCAATATTTAGGTTTAATTGTAACTATTGTAATTCTATTAAAAGTAAATCTATTTCTAAAGGATGTTTATAGGCAATTAATACTTAGAAGATAAATATTTTTTAAAGAAATGTAGCTATATTGAATATAAAAAAAAATTTCTGGTTGTATTAAAAAAATACAACAGAATTTTTTTTAAAAAAAATTATATTCCCCAGTGCTATATCACAAGCTTGATTTCAATTCTAATCCTGCATGCCCATTAATGAACTATTATTTATTTATAAATATTCATCAAAACAGAAAAAAGTATATTTGAAAGAGGGAAAAAATTAAGATTTTTTTTTTAAAGAATTGACAAATAACATACTTTTCCTAATTTGCCAGAAATACCAACAATGATTTCAACAATTATGTTAAAAATTTCATTTTAATAAAACAGAAATATCAAAGAAATAGCTAGACACATGAAGCAGATAAAAATAACTCACGAGTCATAATGACTCATCAATTTTCCATTTGGATATTGGAATATTAATACCTAAATACATGTACATGCCATAGAAATTTTAAATATAAATATGAAATTACATATATTCTTTTTAAGAAAAAGATAAATTTAAACTGAAATAAAGTTCCATATCTTACATAATACTGTAAACAATTCTTGACATATAGTTAAATCAAAGTACGCCCTAACAGGGAAAAGAAGAGAACATATGAATATTATTTTGCAGAATGTAAATGCAAAGAAGGATGCATACATCTAATAATGTCATTTATAAAAAAATTAGATGAATAATTTTAATAAAGATAACTATACATATATAACTGTTGATATA
Organism: Argiope argentata; assembly: GCA_026289955.1. Taxonomy (NCBI): domain Eukaryota; kingdom Metazoa; phylum Arthropoda; class Arachnida; order Araneae; family Araneidae; genus Argiope; species Argiope argentata. The sequence goes on along the minus strand of JAOUZG010026315.1, from coordinate 387,817 downwards.
TCTTTCCCTCATATATAAAAAAATAAATTATATAAAATTTCACTGGCTGAGATGTGAAAACGATTTTCGTTCCTGCAGAAATTCTACAGTGAAATTTAGAGAAATGTCATTAGAAGCAGATACTGTCATCTAATTTCAGAAGTTATGTAAAATTGTTTAAAGAATTAATTATTTTAGAAATAGATCATAAGCACATTTCTTTATTTTATAAAATACAGTATAATATTATTTTATCTATTACAAAAATATTTATGTATTTTTAATAATTCAAAATGATATAAGAAAAAAATATTACTTCACATAATTCTCCAATACGGTACTGTTTCATTAACTCCCTTGCATCTGTAGAATGGCCAATATCTTCAAAAGCTTCTGTTGCATTTTTACCTAATGATAAAAAGAATATATTTATCAGCTAAAAATTAAGCATTGTAATAATATAAAAAGAATCTAAATAAACCCACTGACAGTAAAATTTGATTTTATAAAAATCAATGTTGCATATTTACAACATGAAAAAAAATAGCCGTAATAATTTATTGCAATTATGTTATACTATATTTGCATAACAAGTGTTTTTATATTTACCTGCGTTTAATTAAAAGAATGGTTTTTTTAAACTTATGAGATTTTACCATTTCATTGTGCGCTCATTGTATTCAATACTATGTGACATTCTCAGAGTATTACAAGATTTAATCCACTAAAAATACCAAAATTATGTTAACATTTTTATATCTTTTATCCCTCAATTCATATGGTGTTAAAGAAGTAAATATAAATGAGATAAATAGCTGGAGGCCAGAGCTGGGTAATTTATGGCAATTAAAGTTAAAATATAAACAAAACTTTACAATTTTTAGAATAATAAAAAAATAATAATTTCAATAAATTAGTTTTAGTAATAACTACATTCTTATTAATACAACATTCATCTGAAAAAATTACAGAACCTTTTACGACATATAAAAATTCGACAACTTAAAACTTAAGCTATCTATCACTTAAAAAGAATAATATTTAAAATTTGATGTACCTGCTTGGTCTAGAAGAACTTCTTCCCCACCAGGATGCTATTAACAGAGAAAAATTAGATATATTTAAACAAATGCCACCAATTATTATAGAATAAAAGAATGATAAATAATAAATGAATTGACAAAATACCTCTTCTAAGAATTTCGTCACATCATACACATTTCCATGGATTAAAATCCAAACCGATTTTTTATCTTGGTGCTCGGCAATCTCTTCTAAAGTATAGGTCTTAGTTTCAGACATTTTAAAAGTCGCACTAACTAATAATCACAAAAACTCCTACCGTTTATTCTATTCAATTTTAGAACGCAACAAATACCAACATTTGATTTGGTTGATAATTTAACCTCAACTGCCTGATTGAGGAAGATAGGAGGAAACTGAAAATCACCAAGTCACTCTGGAGCAGGTGCTTATCCAATCTTATCTATCTCAGCTACATCACATTCTCTTCTTCTTTACTTTTTATTGCTGCAAAGTAGAATTCAAGGATTACATTATTATAACTTTCAGTGCGTATGATTGCATCAATATTCATAATAAATAGTTTAATACAGCTTCAAAAAGATATATTTGTTCCTAATATTTGTCATACTTAAATATTTCAACTTATAGTTGCAATAATTTTGTAACGCTTCAATTGACAATACAAAGATGGCAATTTTGGCTTCACACAGAACTGTTATATAACTAATTCTATATTCTCCCTTCTACTATTATATCTGTTGCTATGGTTTCAGATAAGCTAAGCTGTTTCTGTTTGTTTGTTTATTACTCCGCCTGAGCTTAAGAACAGAAAACATTTTAAATCAACAATGATAGTTAAATTTTCAAATGAATGATTTATTTTTTGTTTAAATGGAGGAAGAAATCAGTAAAAAATCATTGAAATCACCAAAATCATTTGCGGCAGGTTCATTTAAAAAGAATAAAAAATACAAGAATTTGTGGGTGAGAGAAGTAGATATTTTACATTCTTCTATGTAATAAACTGTAGGATATTTTATGTAAGCAGAATAAAAGCCTTCGGTTTTTAATATTTATGTTATTATTATTTCGCAAAATATTAATTCAATTTTTTCTTATCTAAATTTAATGAATTAAAATTGTTAAATATTTTGTAGCAACTTGAATATAAACATTGAAAGATATAGCGTCAAAGGCTGTAATCCCAAAATATTTTGTAGTCTAAGTAGTTAAATAATTAGAAAAACAAAAGTGACAAAAAAATGGAAAGGCGATTTACTTATTGAGAAGTAGCTCGATTTGCTTGTTTAAATTATCACCGGGTTCTAGCTAAGGCAAAAAAAATTCTAACTGAACTTTTTTGAAGTTTTACTAAAATAACAAATATAATTAGGTTTTTTTTCTTTCAAATTAACATTTGTGCTGACTAATTGTCTTATAAAGTTACAGTGTGCCATCATATGCTAAAATTATGTAATTTTTTTAAAATTTTCTGATTAGCAAAGATTATTAATAAAGTGAAAACTAGATCTGGTATTAATATGTTAATAATATAACATTTTATAAACAAGGTACTGTTAAAATTTACTTATTCAGTTAGTACTTTTATTCTTCTTAGTGTCGTTGGAAACAAAAATCACAATTAAAAACTTTTGATTTATTTAATTTTTGATGCTGTATTTATACCCCTGGCATATGGAAAAGAGCGTATGTGACATCTTCTCAGATTTTTTATTTCTTATGTTGACATAATGGCTATTTGTTAACATTGTTTGGAGAAATAATCTGATGTGATATTTTATTTGGCATGTTGAAGAAATATAAATAAATATGATTACAGGTTAAAAAAATGACTGAAATTTTGTTTCTCAACTTTGTATTTTATTAAAATATGTATTGTAATGTTATTGAAATAAGTATTGAAAGGAAAAATTTCTGTCTCCTCAAAAGTGACAAATCTATGTATGTTGAGAAATTTTTTGAACTTGTTTCAAGTAAATGAAATTTTTGCATTCACCAAAATTACTTTTTAAACATAAAATCAAAAGTCTTTTGCTTATACTGATAAAATGATTGAAGTTATTTTCTAAATTTCTTTCAATTTTTTAAAATTTAAATATATTAGATAACATAATCAATATGATTAGTTTGCAAATAATGAAGTGAAAAACAATTACATAAAGATTTGTAATCTTAAAGAAAGAGTGGATGCTGACAAACAAATCAATGAAGATGTTTTTTTAAATTACATCATTTTAGAATTTGTTCATATATGAATGCTATTTTTATTGGCACTAAACTATAAACAAATTTATAATATATCTTAATATTAAAAGAAACTTGATAATTGTTTTGATTATTAAATTTTAATTAAACACTAACTGAAATAATCAGGTTAACAGATTCATTGTAAGTTATAAATACTGTAAAAATGTTGATACTGAAACTAATAGAAAAAGATTATCATATTCCATTTAACAGGTTATTGATGTCCTGCTATCAATTTCAGAAGACTCTTAAACGAAAATGCTTATTTCTGGTCGAAAAACAAAAATATCTTCAACACAATCTTTCTCAGATTCTGAGTAATTATTCTGGCATTCTTCAGTTCTTATATGTTACTTAATGGATTCCATTTACAGTTATATTCAAGTTATTAGAAAACTTTTAAAATAAAATTCCTTATTAATTTTAGTTTTTTTCTCCCTGCCCCCTTCAGTTCCCTTTACAAATAATCACAAAATATTGTTTATAATTCAAAGGCATTTTGATGAATTCAGATATAATCTAAAATTTTTATTTGTTTTGTAATTTTTTATAATTATTATTTAAAAATGACCCTACATTGAATCTTCATTGATTACAAAAGAATAATGCTATAAATTAGTTATTTCACTTGAGTTTTAATTAAATTAAGTTTGTTAATTCAATTCAAGTTTTACACTCAGTTAGTGAGAACAAGAATTCAGTAAAATACATTTTCAGTAAAAAAAGGCAAAAAACCCAATTTTTTTTTCTGAACAAGTCAGAATATTATATATAGTAATACTCTACTTAGTAAAAGAAAAGTCATACATAATGAAATCAAGATGACTGCTATATATATTTGTTTTTTAATATGTTTAAATAAATAACATATTTAAATGTATCATAAAAATAGAATATTTTCTGTGATTTAAAAAATTTGTTATAGATTTTTAGTGTCTGAACGCTTTTTAAGTTTTTCATACCATTTCCAGCAAAAAGAAATAATTTTTGAATTTGATAAGCAAAACAGGACATAGAATATCATTTTAGATATATTTCAGGAAAATGTTTACAAGTTAAATTAAAAATATTTCTAAATTCAGAAGAAAAAAAATTTCTTACAATTTTGTAAATATTTCAAAAGTGGCTTTCTCAAAATGTTCTACTTTCTAGTTGCAATATCGTCTATATCATTCTATTATAATCTTGTTTCTTTGAAGTATAATTTAATTTACTGAAGTTGATTTTCAACTATATTAAAATGAAAATGTTATGAGCATTTAGATATATAACTTTACTACTTTCTTTATAAGACATAATGATTAATTTATCATTTGTTTCACCATAAAAAAAGAATTTCAATTAAAGATCTATTCTTTAATCATAAATATGGACCAAAATTAGTTTCAATTATAAATTTTATAAGATAATTATTATTCATAAAAATCAATTGCATCTTGTCAGAATGTTTTGTGTTACCATTCATATTTTTTTACTTTTTTTTTACTTTGTTTAAATATTTTTCTAGCTTTTTGTGTTACTGTTCTCTTATCACTTCCAAAGCTCTTATTGACAAAATTTACGTAGAATATATTCTTAGATATTAAATTAAAAATAAAATCTATTAAAAATGATATTTTATTTCACAATATGCAAGTATTTTGTAAATTAAACAGTTTAAAAATAATTATTTTTTAGTTGGCTACATTTATCTCGAGAGCTTACATTTAAACTACCATTCGAGAGCTTACATTTCTACTACTACTCGAGAGCTTACATTTCTCTACCATCCCAAAAGGGACACATTCACCATATCTCCATCATAACATCTATGAAATTATACATTTCTTTATTCTTGGGACTATATTGAAAAAAAAATAGTTTTACTGTTAAATTCATTGGAAGTTTTACTATTCAGTATTGACTGTTGAGATAAATATTTAGAAAATTTTTTAAGGAAAAAATTATATTATAAATACAAGAATTATATTGAGAAAACAATTGTGTGATTGAAAAAATTATAACTGTAATCACTTTTTTTCTCTTTTATTAGAATATCTGAAATAGTTATCTTCCAATTTTTTTTAAATATATTATTATTTAGGGCCATTGGCACAACCAAGTTTGATAAAATATAATTCCCTTTCAGTCATAATTAGCTTTGAATTTTTTTTGACAAATGATAATGAAATTAATACTTTGACTTTATGATTGTTTTTTATGCCTCCCTCCCCTGACTGTCACTATGCATTTTCAGTGGTTTAAAAATTCCTAGATTCTAGTTCACAGATGACTGAAATTTATACATCAGATCTTTAAATGAATGTGTATGATTTTTTTAACATCAAATTACAATATAGTTTGATTTATTAAGGAATTAGATGGATACTACATGATATCTTATGATTTTTTTAAAAATAAAAAGAACAAATAATTCTATTTACACATTTACTGCTGTCATTTAAAATTATGCTGGCATAGGATTTAAATTAATAAAATATTGCTATATTATACTGTTAGGCCTTTTGTAGCTGTCTAGTGGTACTAAATTACATTTTTCTCTTGATATGACATTTAGCAAAATATTTGGAAATGTCCCAAGTACAGGAGCCTTATACTTTCTACATAATCATGCATTTTACTGTGCATATACTTGAAAATATTTATCTACTTAAAATATGGTGCCATATGGAAAGACATTGTAAAAGTGATTTAATTTTGTTTAGACTTCACTTTGGAGTCCTTCAAATCCCAAACGGCATGCAAAAAAGGAGATTAATGAATCATGTCAGTTTTCACTGACTCAAGAAAGTGAAAGTAAAGATAAACAATTCCAAGTTGTTTATAGTCATCAAGAAGGAAATGAATCCATGTAAGTTATTACATTTTTATATGTTCTCATGTAAAATTATACTGATGACTTGAAAATTCATTGGTTTTGTTTTTCAAATAATTTTTGCACATATACTTTATATTGCAGATACTCATCCATAACAGAACTAGAACTGAAAGATAAGTTAGAGGCTTCTTTAAAATCTCACTCAGAAGAGAGTCTTATTTCATCAAAAAATGTGATTCCATTATCCCATATACACAAAGTTGAAATAAATCAACATGTGCCAAGTGTTGAGTCTACTTCTACAGCTGTAAAAGAACCTATCTATGCAAAAGTTGATAAAGTAAGTTATTACTATCATTAATTGAAAGATAATTCATTTCTTTTTTTAAATTAATTTAAGAGCTTTATAGTAAAATATTTTTCTATTATCATGTTAAAGTTGTCAAAATATGTGCAAATGCTTCAGATATAGAAACTTTACTCCATACTGCCATGTGTTTTGTTACAGAAGTTGCTAACTTGGTGTATTTGCCATGCATTTTGGTAATTTGTACTAATGGTAGAATAGTAAGATTGTCAATTAATTTGGTCTTTGACATTAAGCAGAAAGGTACTGCAATTCTTTAATGTTTTTATTATGTAACAAAAATTGTTAGCACTAATTTTATTATTAAACATAAATAAATATATTTTTTAAATTGCTTGTTAAATTTTGAATTGTTTATAATATTTTAAACATAAAATTTTATGTTTCTTTCATTACAGGACAAAAGCAAAATTTTAATAGCAAAATTAACTGATGAAAACAAACAACTGAAGGAAAAGACTGAAGAATTAGTGAAAGAGACTCGGAGGTTAGAGATTTGCTGCTTTTTTTAAAAAAAAATCTTATTATCCTTTTTTCTCATTCATTTCAATTTATTTTTGGTAAATTTTTATTTCAGTAAATTCTGGTAAAAAAATGTATGAATAAATGCATTATTTTTTAAATAATACAACATTTCTGTAGGAAAAAAACCTTGTAAGAAGATTCTTTTTTTCAATTTTGTTAGAAAAATATGAAGTATGAATATAAAGTGATAAGTAATTATAAAACTGAGTGATACCAGAGCTCTAGATTTCTTTCTCTTGCAATCCTTTTTTTTTTTTTTTTGTAACTTCATTTGGGATCCCAAATAAAAATTTGGAATCCCAAGTACTATTCGTCAATGGATTCTAAGATGACCACATTTCGATGATTCCATCTCATTAAGGAGTGAGACGTGGAACGATAAGAGCCTTTCTGGTATTCACTTTTAACCGTGCATTTAACCCATTATTAGATACTTTTAGTTCAATTTCTTTTTTGGCGTTTATGTGAGTGTTGTGTAATTTCTGACAGCATCTTATTTTAACTAAAAGTTTTAAATTGATATTTGTAGCCAAAAGTAATAAAAACACTTTCAGGAATGGTGCGGAGAAAATATTACATGATATCATTAAATATAGTGACCAAGAAGCAGAAAATGGGAAATTAAAATATTCCTGAAAAAATTCAATAGTATAAAAAAAGAAACATTTTAATATAAAAAAAAGACCATTATTATTTTGTAAAAAAGTAATTTTCAAATTTTAAGAAAAGATTTTTTTATTTATTCTTCATAATTTAATGTTTTTGTCCTTTATATTAAGTAAAAATTACCCTGGAATATTCTGCTGTGCATTAGTATTTTTTCCCTTCTGTATTACTAATTATCTGCAATATTTATGTCTCATAAAACTGCGAGTGTTCAATATTAACCCTTCTTTCATCTTTCCTTTCACTCCTATTTTGCCAAATTAAACCCATTCTAACGCATGCACAAAAGTGTGGAAGGTTTTACAATCCATGGTCAAACAGTGTATATTGCGTTGGACATATAATCAAATTACTGTTTGAAATTGAAAAGAAATAATTAAATATAGACATTTGACTGGTTACTGTGATTTTTTCTTATGTTTTTAATAATAATTAATATTTAAAATGTAGGAAAAGTTAACATAAAAGTCATGTTTTGGCAGTTGCTTGGAAATCTCTTTTTAGCGAGAATTCCAATTAAAGAAACCATGTGTAAATAGATGAATGGAAAGGAAATGTATTTGTTTTGCATCATATTTAGTTTGCTTAGTAACAGATAGAAGTAGCCTTTTAAGGAATATTATATGTTGGAAAATATTTATGTATCAAGAAATATTATATGTTGGAAATGGATTTTTATGCCCCAAATTGAATTATAGTTTTAAATTTTTGTTATGTTATTTATCTACATAATGAAGAATTATTTCTTTATAACTCTAATTTAAATTGTAATAGAAAGGGATTTTTTTAATGTATATTTCTGCCTTTATGAATGAAATATCATTAAAAAAAAACCGAGCTTTTTTACCTTTTGAAAAGGCTTTGTGAAGTTACAAAATTTATTTTTTTTGGATATTATGCTTATTTATTTAATCCATTCTGTTACAACACATGTCCAATAAAAAGCATGTACTTATTGAATATTTGATTATGAAAACTCTGATATAGTCTTTAATTGAATTTAAGTTAGAAATTGTCGACATTTTTATTTTATGCATATCTTTAGCATCATATAAATTCATATTTTTTTTTTAAAAAAAAAAGAACTGAAATTCCTAAACAGAACATTAGACAATAAAAAAAAATTCTTAATTGAAGATGTCATCTTACCTAGTTGCTAGTAGTTTTACAGAAAGCACATTTTTATTTGCAATTCTGTTATAGAAACTTTTTTTTAAAATATGTGTAGTTCCTTGTGGAATTCGTGTATAGAAATTGAATAATGTGTCATGAACTAGTAGTTGCAAAGGAGCACACGGGCACTTTTTTAAAGACGTTATCAATCCGAGTATATTGTGTATCATCTTGAAATAATGATATGGGATGGGAATAGCATTCTAAATTTTTTCTGGATTGGGAATTTTTAAAATGCATGAAGTTATGGGTTCAAAATTAAATGTTTATAAAATAAAAAAAGAGACCATTTTGCAGTCACATATTTTTTTAAAAAAAATATTTAATTTAAGTAACAAGAAAGCGTCATTACAAGTATTTTAAATGGAGTTCAAAGAGAAGAAAAACAGCTTACAATAATAACACTGATTAGATGTTTTTGAGATTAGAATTGATTCATTTCAAATCTCATGGGTACTTACGTATTAGACCGTCGATCTTTATCGACGAATTCGAAGGCGTCGCAAATGCGTTGCTAAACCACCAATAATGGCGAATAACCACCATTATTTAAAAAATTGTTCAAACATTAACTATCGTCCACCATTTTCTTGGTTTCGTCGGCGTCGACGGTTTATGGCCAAATTTGAATCCGTCGTCAGTGAGTTTGAAACCGTTGTCGTCGACGGTCTAATACGTAAGTACCATTTAAAGCTTCTCTTTTTAGTGCAGTGTGAAATCTTGGCCAAAAGGTTTTTAATACAATAAATATGACCGCAGTAGATTCAACATACTCAATATCTCAACTATCGTACATTAAAATATCTGTAGATATCTTTGGTGATGACAAGCTTTGAATAATAATGCTGATACAAGAGAGACAAAGAAGACAATAATACAACTCTTAGGCCCTTATTCATTTTGCTATAATAAGTAACAAGGATATATTACTTCCTGCAATTTTTGTGTTATAAAGTATTTATCGTAATGTTAATTTTATTGCTTTCGTTTATAATAATTTCGTGTATAATAATTGAAGGAAAGAAGAGACACTTTATGCCAAACTGCAATTAGAAATCACGCAACTTGAAGCCGAAACAAGAAAAGAAGGTAATTACCAATTGTTTAGTTTATAATTCAAGTACTTATTTATACTGTAAATGATTTATTGTGCGAAAGTTTTCTTATTGTAACGGAAAAATCAAATGAAAAATATTACGCAACTATACTGAATCATTTTGTACAAAAAAACAAAAACAAGTAATATAAAAAACAGTTTTTTAAAATCAATTCCTACCTAGGTTAACAAAGAAAATTGTTATTTTATTTGCTCTCTATTAAATAATTACTATTAACATAAAGATGCTTATAAATATGATAGAGTCACAATATTAAGTGGCAAAATAAAAAGCGAATTTCCTGGCAATTCCATTCTCCTTTCTATACACGGGGTTCGAACTTACAGCCATAGAGTTTCGAGTCCAACGCCCTACCAACCAAACTATCCTGGCCTGACAGTTACTATAAATAATTGATCAAAAAATTATACTAGTGTTGAATTTTCAACGCCAATTGTGGCAATGCAAAATGCGTGATTTGTCTACACCTGTTGGGGAACGCAATACAGAAGAGAAATTAATAATTTTCTTTATTCAGTATGATTTAAATTCGAAAATACTTCAAAATTAGTCGAAAAAATCGTTTAATGAGCAATGTTTAATTTTAAATGTATCAAACATTATGAAAATGAACACAATCGTTTGAAATAATCGGCCTAAAACTTATTCATAACCTCATAAATGTGCGTAAAAAACAAA
>JAOUZG010026315.1:317833-368915 GCA_026289955.1 Argiope argentata | reverse complement strand
CTGACTTTCTCAAGGGTCACCATCAAGCAAGGATTCCAATAAAAAGTGGAATTTTTTTCTGTAAAGAGTTAGACTATTGTCTAAAAAATTCACTCTTTTATGACCCGAAAAATTCCAAATTTTAAAGTAGAAGTAGACCGGTTCCGCTATGCACTGGCTTCTACGTTAAAATCTACACTTACATCCAATTTCAATAGGTCTTTCACGCGCTTCTAAAAATCAGAGGAAAAGACAATTAACTGTATTATATTAAAAATCTTCTCCCTATGTTTGCCTTTTATGAATGAGATTGTAAACATAAAAAAACAAAATATTTTGAATTAAAAAAGCCCGTAATTGAATAATCTACGCACTCCTTAGCTGAAATTTCAGTCTTCGTCTCGGGGGAGGGATTTGACGACCTAAACTAATCTCTGATTGGACAAAACAGCTCTTCCCCACTATCCTTCCTGATTTGGCATTCGCCTCAATTTCTTCCAGTCTGTTTCATTTGCTCTGTAACACTGCTTGGGTGCACATCTCTCTCTTAAGGGTATGTTCTAGACTTCTTATTTTCTTACTTGTTCTTTTGCTAATATTGGTTTGTTTTTTATTGTATTTAGTAATTTGTGATATATGTTTTTTCTTCAATCTTAAATTTTATTTGTGAGTTTTTTTTTCTTTCTTCTAATTTTTTTTGTTTGTTTATTTTCTAATTGTCTTTTATTTTTTGTGCTAAAAATTGATCCCTCTCTTCTACTTTAAAATTTGGAATTTTTCGGATCATAAAAGAGTTAATTTTTTAAACAATAGTCTAACTCTTTACAGAAAAAAATTCCACTTTTTATTGGAATCCTTGCTTGATGGTGACCCTTGAGAAAGTCATCAGGCCGGATTTCTCATTTTTTCACTTACATATCTGTTTTTTATTCTTCTTAGTTCCACTATGTCTTTAGGAATAGCAGCATACGCGCTCTATCAATGCATTTGTGTATCTTTCTAATTTATAATGAAAATGGCTATTTATTATATATACCTCTTTTAAAATTGTTTAAGTGTTTTTGCGTTTAGTAGAATTAAGCAGCAGTTGCGCTTCTCCACTATCTGCATTGTAATGGTAATAATTAAGTTGCGTAATTATCTATTCAGAATTCGGTCAAAAATTTCCGGGTCTTGGGGTTTAGGAGTTGCATCTACATTAACAAAATAGAGTATTATTAAAGGATTAAACATAGCGCATGGCCCGTCGCGCGCTCTACCAAAGGGCACTGTGGATAGCTTTGAGTTAGGAGCATCCACGGTTAAAAAATTACTGACTCAACTGTTATGTTTAAAAAAAGATAAAAATACAAAAAAATATCGACTACGCGGAAATAAGAGGTGTAGGACATGTCCCTTAGCTAGTAATGATCAAATTAAAAACGATAATGATAACTTAAAAATTTTTTGTAAATGTAAAAACCTAATTTATCTCTTAAATTGTGAAGAATGTAATCTAAACTATGTAGGTCAAACAAGTACAGAGCTTAATTTAAGAATTAATAACCATAGATCAGACATAAAAAGCTTTAACAAAAATAAAACATCTGATCATGAATTAGAACATTTTCAATTCCATAATTTTGATAACATAAATATTTATATTCTAGAGGATAACATTAATGACCTAAGTAAAAGACTAGATCTAGAAAACATTTATATTTGTAATCTAAAAATCCTATTTCCTTTTAGACTTAATAGTAAACTAAACGGGGAGGGTTTCGAAGATTTAAATGGAGTTTGCATTTATCAAAAATTTAATATTTTTAAAAATTTTCTGGACAACGAAAAATGCATTAAAAGATTTAAAAGAGGGAAAGGTAAAAGAGATGATTATAATATTTTATTCGAGGACTTTCAAAATTATTGCAATTTTGATTATAATTATGAAAACATTAAAAAAATCAGGAATTTTATTTTTAATTTAAGAAAAAAGAAAATTAAAGTGTTTTTGAATAAGGGATTTGAGGATATTAAGCTTAAAAACTCTTTCACCAAATTTATAGTGCTTGATCTTATTAAATTTAAACTTTGCGTTGGAAAAAAACGAATTATTATTTAAGGACAAAGATCAATTAAATAAATAATTCTGTGTAATAAATTTTTTGGATATTAACTTTGAAAATCTGAAATTACCAAAAATTATGCACAACAATAATGTATTCTTTCCTTTAAAGGACCTAACTAAAGTTTCTTTGGCATTCAGTTACACAGCAACGTTAAGGAAGCAAATATGCAACTACAATTATTACAGTAAATATCTTGATAAAATTAACGAAACAGATTGTAATTGCAACAATGATAGATATAAGGAATTTGTAGATATAAATAAATGTCATATTATAACGGGTAACTTAAAATTAATAGAATCAAATGCATTAAGAGACTTAATGGAAAAGGGGACTAAATTTAGATTAAGAGAAAAAACAAAGAATAAAAAAATCTTAACTTCTATTTCTAAAAATTTAGATATTTTTATAGCAAAACTATCTAGAAAATACCATTGGCTAGCTGAGGGTTTTGGAGAATGGAAAGGGAGAATTATAGAAGAAATTAAAATAAATATGAAAGAAAATAAAAGGGGAATTAAAGAAAGAGGGTTTTATTCTAACAAAACAATAAAAAGAGAAATAAAAAATCTAGAAAAGAAATATGTTATTACTGTAATAGACAAATCAGCAAAAAATTTCTCTATAATTTGCAAATATTTCTATAAAGAACTTTTAATTAATGAATATAAATCTAATGCAACATATATGATAATTAATCAAGAGAAAAAGGAACTGGATAAAAGAATGTTAGCTTTTGCTAAAAAAACTAAAATTAAAACTTGTTCACTTACTTACTCTTATTTGCTCCCTACAGTTAAATTTCATAAAAAACCTTTAAAATTTAGATTTGTAACCTGTAGCACGGGTAGTTACAATTATTTCTCTGGAAAACATTTCTTCAAAGACTTAAAAATTATTTTTAATAAAATTAAAGAAGATAATTTTATAACTAATAGCAACAAAGAAATATTGAACTTCCTTAAAAATGAAAACATTTTTAATGTTAATACTTATGACTTTGAAAACCTTTACACTAATCTCCCGTATGAAAAATTAATAAACGTCTGTATGTCTTTATTTGTGTAATTTCAACCACTAAGCCTATTAAAATGTTGGGAACTAAAAACGTTGTTGTATTCTAAAACGAGGGAAGCATTATGATTTCATACAAAATATATTATTAGCATCCTCTCTCTCTCTCTTTATGTGTGTGTACGTACTATGACCAGTGGTTCTAAATTTAAAACTAGACATATCTGCACATTTTCTGTATAGAAGTGAGACATTTTGTTCGCATAAATGAAAAGAAAAGAAAAATTATGCTAATTTACACTTGAAATTCTGATGTACATATAAAAATTTATTTATTTATTTTCAATTTTTGTTCGGTTGCCTCCCTTATTTAAGGAAATTTTGTAATTGAAAGTATGTCTGGATGCAGCATTTAAAAAAGAAAAAAAAACTTATCCCTAAGTTCAACGATGTAATGCCTTTTAGAAAAAAAGGTGACTTCAGAAATCTTACTGACATAGCTATGGAATCAGTCTTATCATACGCCTTAATATTTAAACATTTACTATTGTGATTTCAATTTCGGTTACAACAATAAAGGTTCAATTTACATGAATCTATACTTTTGGCAAGAAATTCAGGGACGAAAAAAAGAACGAATAAAATATAAAGTAACATATTTAATTTCTAGCTTTCTCTCATATATAGGATAATGGAAAATTGGTATTTAGTCACTGGTAACGCATTTAAGAAAAATTAGACAGAAATTTACTACTTTATTACTTGCAAATAAAACTTTAGCACATGATGCTGTATGTGAGAACTAAGCGTTTTAATGTAGTACGTGTAGATGCTGCATTTAGATCTCGCTTGTGGTACATTAGATTATGTATAGTTAAATCTGACAGTGAATGAGCTAGGAAATGAAGTAATGTAATTCAATTTTGAAGGAATTTCAGTAATTATCAACACTTTCGATTTGAAAATATGTTTTCCCCCCTGAGAATTAACCAGCAGCTGCTTTTTGAAATTTTAAATATTATTCTTATAATTTATTTTACCCGAAGCGCTTAATATTTTGAAGAAGAAAAAAATATCTTATTTGAACAGCTTTAACCTAAAAAAATACAGTATCCGTTTGTAGATTATATATACATACAAGGATACATACATATTGAAAGAATTAAACGTTATTAATATTCATTAAAATTTTTAAAAAAACTTTTTATGTATTTTTTTTTTCATTTTGTTAAATAGAATTAAACTTTAAGACATATGAAAATTAAATCCTCCTAAAAATAAAAATTATAGTTCACTTTAATAGACTAAATTTGTATTATGTGCGTCCAAAATTATAATTTTTATAAATGTCTTTAGTGTAGGAAAATTATGAACATGTTCCTTCAAATAAATTTTTTCGGTCATTCTATTTATTACTTTTATCAATCGTTTGAAACGTGTTAACTGTCATTAGGCAGTCACGGCAGCCTTTTAACGTTATTAGAAATATGGAGTATCATTCTCACTTTGACAGTGATGGATTACCATATGGCGCACATTGTAAAATCACCAAATTTTAAATATAAGGATAAAAGTTATAATGTGGTATCCTTTTTAAAGCTTGAGCGCAAATGACACTCTCTAATGAGTTAGCGCTAATGAGACTGAGCGCAAGTGACACAGAACCCTAGAAGCATGTCATCCCTAATTACGAGATGCTCCCACCTAAGGAAGAAAGACCTCCCCATTGTTGGCGCTCGGCGGTAGAGTCGCAAACTTCGAAATAGCAGGAAATGGGGAGGGCAAGAAAACGAAGCGGCTAATCAAGGTTCCCTTAGTTGGCGTATTATCGAGGAATTTTTTTAGCAATCAGCGATTTTTTTCTGAGCTTTTTGATACAATATTTAAGAAAATAAAAAGTTGCGGCTAATGAAATAATATTGCAGTTATATGGCTGAATCAATCATTTAACATATGATTTAGTTAAATTTAATTATCATATGATTAAATTATTTTCTCCATTACTATTAGGAATCAAGGTAGTTGGTATTTGCATATACAGTTTCAGACTTTATACAGATTCCTAGGTTCTGTTGGGAATGTTTGAAGGGAATTCGAACGCAATTTTTATCCTGCATATCGATGACATTTGGATAACTGCGAGTATATTTTTAAAAGAAAATAGTCCGTAAAATACTCAAGTACTTCCTTTCGAAAAGTAATTCGTTTTTCTTTTTTTACTAATATGTATTGCAAATTTTTTGAAATAATTTAATTGAAAGTAAAAGGCCGTTGCTTCTCTACTGCTAATCTGCGTTTCTAATTTTGACTGAATTTAGATAGTTTTATTGAGTTCCAGTGCAAGTACTCTAATGTTTCACGTATAAATGTCGTTTCTATTATCTTTAAAATATACAAATTTTGTATTGGTATAGGCTTAAACTATTGCATCAAAATAAGAAAAATTGGATAAATTTTCGTTTACTAAACGTCGGCGAGATAATAATACAAATAATAAGTTGCATTGATTCAATGCAAATTTCAAATGCAATGAAATGTTAATCCTGAAATTAAGAAAGAAGATCCCATAATATTTGGGAAATGTATACTTATTATTGATTGTCATGTCACTAAAAAATTTCAATACTATAACATAGAGATTGTAAAAATTACTCGGATATTTTCGGTTTTCTTAAATTTTTCAAACATTTAATATACAGAGATATTTAACTAATTAAATCAGATTAATTGGTAATTTAATTTTTCTCTATCATTTTAAAGTTATGTCAAAATATCGCCTATAGTTAGAATATATATTGGTTTATCGATAAATAAATTAAAACATTCATTTCTGAATTGTTTTTATTATTTAAATGTATCCAATCTCTGAGTCCTTAATTATCTTAACACAATAATTTAAAAAGTGCTTAATTCACTCAAATGTTTGAAGAACGCTTTACAAACAGTTGGCGAGAACAAAGCTTTCGCACTTCAAAATGCAATTTCTGCCCAATTCCAAAGATTTTTTTTTCTCTTTAAACCTTCATATTTTCTTCATATAAATAGAAATTAATTTAAATTGTTATAAATCTGCAAATTTAATGTTAAGACCACATACTAAAATTCACACATTAAGATTTTCAGATCAAAAGTTAGAGAAAAAAAATCTTTATTTCCTTATATAATAAGCTTCGATATTATTTAACAAGTTTCCTATTAGCCAGGTTAAATTTCATGTTACTACGCAGTGGCTTTCAGAACAAATCAATTCCTTTTCAGAGATATTTTTTGCCTTAACTTTATCAAAAAAAAATTATAATTTGAATATTAACAATCTGAAATATTGAGGCCTCGAAATTATTTAGGTGTCATAAGAACTGTTAAGGCAGAAAGCTATATATTCTGAAAAAATCAGGATATAAATCATGCAGGAAAAAAAGCTCCACAAAGTTGTTTAATTTATTGCAAAAATTATTCAAAACATGTAACACTAATACTTATATCAAAAACTAACATCAATGCATGAGTTATGAATTGAACATACACTCACGTCCATAAATTAAAGATATTGATTTTAGGAAAAGAAAGAGTCAGAAGCAAAACAAATGTGACTAATTTTGTAAAACCGAATTAGTCACATTTGTTTTGTTTAAATATATTCATTAATGAATTATCATTCATTAATAAGTTAATGAATATATTTAAGAATAAATTATCATTCTTAAATATATTCTTTTATAAGATATCATTGATAAAAATAGTGATTTTTTTTTTTTTTTTGCTCCCTGGATAAAATTACAAAAAAGAAAAAAAAAACTATTTACGAAAATTAATATTGGTAATATACGGTATGTCCCCCAGACGATGCAACACAGTCCGTACAATGCCTAGGCATGCTGAGATCAAATTATTGATCTGATTTTGGGGAATATTACACCATCCATCAATCAATGTTCTTCGAAGTTCCGGTAGACATGTAGGAGGTGGTTGATGAGCTGCAACTCGTCGGCCAAG
Organism: Argiope argentata; assembly: GCA_026289955.1. NCBI lineage: Eukaryota > Metazoa > Arthropoda > Arachnida > Araneae > Araneidae > Argiope > Argiope argentata. The sequence continues at coordinate 361,821 of JAOUZG010026315.1, read as the reverse complement.
CATGTCCCACACATGCTGTACTGGATTCAAGTCCGATGAGAATACTGGCTGGCCATACGGGGGATATCCTATGGTTGAAGACATTAATTTAAGAAATTTGCACACCAAGGACGGGCGTTGGCATCCATTAACATGAATTCTACACCGATAATACCCCGAAACAAACGTACATGTTATTCCAGAATGACATTCTTTGGGTCATAACTATACGGTTGTTGCACTAAAAGACTTATAATTTTACTACGAATTATTTTCGAACAATTTTTCTTTGCCTGTATTCCTTATATATCACTCTCCCACACTCTCGTCATTGTGACTTACCATCGGTGTAATATGGTGACTTCCTGCAATTTTCATATGATTTTTGAAGTCATTTTACAGCTGATATATGCATTTTAGAGTTAGATTTCAGCGTGACTCTGAAATATCCTTGATTTATGGGTATGAGTGTAAAATGGAAATCTCTGAGAAATTTATGAAATTAATGACTAGTCAGATTCTATATCGACAAGATTACTGAAGCTCCAAAAGAAGGTGCGTCTAGAATATTGCTTCAGTGTCGCTTAAGGTGGACTCGCTGTAAATTTCGAATTCAGATTCAGCTGAAACGGTTGCTTCAGAATCGTCCGAGTCATCACCTACACCGAAATTAATCTCGTCGATAGTTTGTTCTACTAGATTGCCAATTTCCTCAATATTTTTTTTCAATCTTTTTGACATGGTCACAAAAACTCTTCCATTCATTTTTCTTAACGTTTTGAAGACCATTTACAGTCAGCGCTGTGAGGTTCAACTCGCCATGAACATTTTTGTACCGCACATACTTTTTTGTAGATGCCCATGCCATTTCGATGGCATTTAAATCGCAATGGTATGGCAGAATTCTTAAAACATCATGACCATTTGCTTTAAAACTTTCATACACACAAAACCTCTTGGATGGAGGGGTGTGGGAAACAACTAAATCATATAAGTCAGTCTTCCGCATATTAATATCAAATTGAATATTATATTCTTCTAACATTTCCGATAATTTCTTTTTTGTGGAGTACTTTGAAGGTTCAGGATTTAACACTTTCGTGTGATAAGAAGCGTTTTCCATGCAAATCACACAATTTGGAGGAATATTAAGTAGAAATTTTTCTTTCAGCCACTAGGAAAAGTTATCGTAGTTCATTTGACCATGATAATCTCCCTTGGCTGTTCCAGACTGAAAGACTAAGCTTGCTCCTTCTATAAAACCATCCTGGTTTCTAGCATGAACAACGATCAAGCGCTTCCCAGCAGCATTTTTAGTGACAGCTCCAATCTTGTCGAGCTGCCATCACTTACCAAATGACAAGTTGCTGCCGATCCAAGTTTCATCTATATAGATAATAACTCGTTTGATATCCCTGTATTTTCTAATATCTCTAAATACCTGTACCTCCACTGTACGATGTCAGGCCTCTCCATTACAATTTTCCTTTTCTCTACAGATCGCTTCCATCTAAAGCCAATTTTCTGTAGAACACGTCTGTTTCCATTTTCCAGGGAAAATTGACCTTTTCCTTAACAGCGGGCAAAAGAGTTCGTGAAGAAGGCACTTCATTTCTGGCATTAAATTCACTGACAGCTTGTCTTATAACACACAAGTCAAAATCATCCAAACTGGTTGAAGAACAAATTAACTTTCCGATGCGTCTTCGTTTCGAGAGCGACTTTACATGGCCAGTACTCTTTACTTCCCGCTTGATACAATTAATAGTTCCGAGTCGAAACACCAGTCGCTGCCGCAGCTCTTTTGATCGGTTGGGAAAGTGGCATACTTAATTGGTTTTGAGAACATTCATTTTCAAAGCATCCAAAACTATTATCCTTTCTTTGGAAACAATACGATTCCCAGGCATTATAACAATTATAGTTAGATAGATGAAAATATAAGAAATTGGGAAAGCAAAAATAAACGCAAGTACTTAACAAGTCGTAAACTATCAATAACGCTTCCCGAAGTAAACGTCTTTCGCCAACGTATGACTGTAGCAACCATAGAGCTGGTATACAATAGAGGGAGTGCAACCCTACTAGGCCGTGGGACAAGATAAGAAACACGTGCTGTGGGTATAGAATTTGTATTCGCTGTAACCGCATTATCCATTCCCCATTATATTTCAATGGGAGATCTTTTCTCGCTTTTAACTGTTCAACTTTAAAGCTCATTTAAACCTCGATAAACAAAATATTTATCAAGCTTTCCGAAGGAGGAAGCAAGACGAAAGCTATGGTTGTCAAAATTGAGGAGGGAAAATTTCTCCGTGACAAAGTACACTAAAATATGCTCGAAACATTTTACTTTCGATTCCTTTGATCACAAACAATTGGGAAGCGCATGCTTGAAGAAAACTGCAGTACCAACTTTGTTTGATTTTCCTGATCATTTACAACCCAAAACAAAAGAAAGAAATCCAAGGAAGAAAATGATTAAAAATGAATTTACACCTCCGCCTGAACCTGAACCACCGAGTAAGTACATCTAATTTTGTCGCTAATTAATATAATATTGAAAAAAAATATTATACATTTTTAAATACATTTATAATAAAAATAATATAATGAAATATTTAAGTGTAAGTAAAGCTCTCTGTATACTATGTTCCGAAGGCAATTTTAAGAGCATTCTGACTGTTTTACTAATACTGTATTACCAACTGAGGAACTGAATGTTTTATTTTTAATATAAAATAAAATTGTAATTTAAAAAAGTTTTTTTTGTTGTAAATTTTCACTTAAATTTTTAAAATTGTAAATACAATTATATAAATATTAACCTTTTTTAGGCAAGAAACGTAAATATTACATTGGAGATTTTCAAGAGATGGATATGTCTTCTCCAACTAAGGCTTGTCATGTTTTAAAAATGGCAAAAAATTGCGCAGGAAGTAATCGGCGTAAGGTAAAAAAATTAAGCAATAAAAATCAAAGATTGCAAAAAAGAGTAAGATCGCTACAAGAGATATTGAGAGAAATAAAAAAGAAAGCGTTAATATCTCAGTCAGCAAGTGATATATTAGAGGTTAAAAAATTTGTTTAAACTTTCTCAGTAATTTTTTTCTTCAGTTCTAACCTACTTTGAAATTCTCTGTTTTGGAGATTTTTATTTAAACCTAAATGTCTAAATGAAACATAATCATATAATAAAGGAATGCAATAAAAATTGAAAATTAAAAAATTACTTTTCCCTTGGGAAAAGCAAAGTTATTTTTATAACATGTTTGAGCGTTACATTTGATTTATATATTTTTTAAATTAGAAAAACTTTATTTATTGGGCGGATTATTTTTTATTAGAAGTATTTTTATTTATTTTTTAAATTGGCAAATTTGGGTATTAAATGATATTTAATAATATCTTACAGTTGACGTTGCCTGGACCCACAGCAGAACTATTGAAACGTGTGAGGAGTAATAAAATTTCCACCAGCAAATATAGTCCGGAGCTTAGAAGTTTCGCTTTAACCTTACATTTCTATTCAGCGAAAGCTTATAAATATGTAAGAAAAATATGTAATACCTGTTTGCCTCACCCTTCAACCATCAAGAAATGGTATCTAGCTGTAGGAGATTCGTCGCCTGGTTTTACTAAAGCTACATTTAATATTTTAAAAATGAAAGCGGATGAAACAGCCCAAAAAAAGAAACCTCCCCCAGTTTGTGGACTTATTGTTGATGAGATGTCAATTAGAAAGCATATCGAATGGGATGGCCATAAATTTAGTGGCTATGTAAATTATGGAACTGACATTGACAATGATGAGCTTCCAGAAGCTAAGGAAGCTTTGGTCTTTATGCTAAATTGCTTAAATGGAAATTGGAAAATTCCGATTGGATATTTTTTATAGATGGCCTAAATTCTGCTGAAAGAGCAAATTTAATCCAAAAAAGTCTTGAATTCGTTGAAGATAGTGGTGTGAAAGTCGCAAGTTTGACTTTTGATGGAAATAGCGTAAATTTAGCCACAGCAAAGATACTAGGTGCGGATCTGGATGTTGCCAATATGCGACCTTCATTTCCGCATCCTATTTCCAAAAAAAGATGTTTTTATTTTGCTCGATCCAAGTCATATGGTAAAATTAGTTAGAAACACGCTTGGATCGAAAAAATCAATTTATCATCCAACTGATGGATTGATAGAATGGAAATTTATTGAAAATTTGGAAAAACTTCAAAATGAGCATAGCTTGTTGGCAGCTACAAAACTACAAAAGGCCCATATTGAAAAGCACAGGCAAAAAATGAAGGTTCGACTTGCAGCCCAAACATTTAGTAGAAGTGTTGCCGATGCTTTGGACTATTGTGAAAAAGATTTGAAACATCCAAACTTTCAAGGCGCTGATGCCACAGCAAAATTTGTTAGGTTATTTAACGATATATTTGACATTTTCAATTCAAGAAATTTATTAGGAAGAGGTTTTAAGAGACCTCTATCTCAAAATACTGAAGCGGAGTTCTCTACTTTTATGGAAAAGGCGGAGCTATATATAGAAGAATTAAGAACTGCTCCTAATGGACCTGCAATCTTAGAAAGCAACCGGAGAACTGGGTTTCTTGGATTTCTGGTTTGCTTGCATAGCTTTTTCTCACTGTATAAAAATTTAACAAAAACACCAAATGCTACAATGAATTTTTTAATGACTTACAAGTTTTCGCAAGATCATCTGGAAATGTTTTTTTCTGCAATAAGAAGTAAAGGGGGCTACAATAATAATCCAACCTGCAAGCAGTTTCAGGCTGCTTATATAAGACTTTTGCACCATGTCGATATCATAAGTGGGGGAAACGAAAATTGTATTCCACTGGATAATAGCTCTATCCTCAAAATCTCATCCGCTGTTAATGTATACAGTAAATGTATCAATGATGACGCGAATTTAGAGGAGGAAGACGGAGATAATAGTATTACAGAAATACTATTAAATCCTTACGTATGGGACGTTTCATCTCACATTGCTGGATTTGTAATTCGAAAACTATCTAAAACTGTGAAATGTTCACAATGTATCACAGTATTAATAAAAGATAATAAACTTTACTCTGACATACAGGTGGATTTCCCACTTGATCTTTCTGCAGGAAAACGTAATTACGAGTGCAAATTGACGCAGAGGAAAGATAGAGGGGGGCTAATTTATCCCTCTGAAGATGTTTTGAAAATCTGTCATATTGCCGAGAAGGAAATTCGGGCAAGCCAATTTTCTGACAAACTAAAAGGCAAAAATATAATGAATAGGCTCATATTGTCCAGCTTGAACTTTTTAAACTCATCTACTTCAGAGGGAATATTTAATGCTTTGAACAAACATGCTCAAGATCAAAATCCATTAGATAATCACAAAATTTTGCTCTTAAAATCTATTTTATTCGAATATTTCCGAATACGTTTGTGCCATATTGGAAAAGTTCAAACACAAGAGTTACAAAAAAACAAGTGCCGTAGCATTAATACGAAAGCTGTTTTATTCAAAGGCCAGTAAAGATTTAAATTTTAGTATTATTCTCACTTATTTCAGTCGGAACTTATTGTTTTTTCATTGAAATTGTCAATATTAATTATAGTTTTTAAAAATCATTTGTTGGAATGTATTTCTTTTTTCAGGATGGCTTTTAATTATTGTTCTAACTAATGCTCCTATTTTAAATGTAAATATTTGAATCCTTTATGTTCATATCTTAAGCCATTATTTATGTGGAGATATTGTAATTTAAAATAAAGTACTAATTTCTTTATGTTTCATTAGCAATGATTACTTGTGATAATTTATGGTTATTTTTTTTTAAATATAAGAGTCAAGTAAAATGTATATTAGATATACATTTTACAGCTCATCCATGCCCTAAACTATTTTTTTTTTTTACATTTATTCTGTAAAGAAGTGGAATAATGAATAGAATCGTTTAATTGCTTTCATCAGAAGTTGTTTTAATAAAGATCTATTGGACAAGAATTGTGAATTTCATCTTCAAATAAATTAATTTAAATATGATACTCACCCAGATATTATACAAGAATATATTTACAATTGTTAACTAAGGTTAATTTTTATTATCTAAAATTAAGTTTATTTTTATTTTTATTAAAATTAACTGCCTAAAATTATATTTACGTCACCATACAATTAATAAATAATAACAAAGTAGCTTTGACTGAAGTGGATTAACAAAAGCTTTGTTGAATTTCTTTTTTTAAAAAAATTGTTTGCTTTTAATCACTAAAATTACTAAAATGAACAGTCTACAAAATAAATATGTAGAATTATGAAAATTAAGAATTTGGTCACTTTCGAAAATAATTAATTTCTGATCAATTCTCTTAAATTTTTATTGGGATACAATAACAAGTTTTACGGGTATTTCTTTTTATACAAAGAATCAACACATAAATGATATTAGAAAAGATTTCCGACCAGTTTTAAACTTTAAAAAATAATTACAATTATAAATAAAATCGTAAAAGATGTTAAAAATATAAAATTTAAGATTTTATAATTTCTCTCTCTAATAACATGGATAGTAATTGATATATGCATAAGCACCGTATTATGAAGGGGGGGGGAAGGCTTATGTCACTTTTATAATCTGTTTTTATAAAGGTATTTTTAAAAATCTGTTTGAGATAATGACAGAAAGTATTTGAACATGTAAAATATATAGATGTTTTTAGGTGAATAAAAGAAATAAAGTGTTTACTTAAAGAAGAAAAAATAATTACTTTTAACTAATGCAAAAAAAAAAAGAAGCTAAAAACTTAACATGATTCAAGTCAACAAATTCAGTTATTTGTGTTTTGAAAATGAAGAATTATCTTCGAAATCGGTTTACTTGTTTTTGCTTAGTATAATAATTTCTAAACAAGAAAAGAAAAAAATACACTTTCCAGGAAATGAAAATCGACCAGAAATTACAATGGCGGGAAAGCAAAAGTTAGCGCGACAGATTTTGAGTTTGACGAGATTTGGGATACGTCGCCAAAAAAGGTATCTATACTCTCAGATTCCTTCCACAACACGTGCTTATGATGCGTACTGGTACGGAGACAAGAAAGATAGGACTGGCGCCCTCTATTTATATACCAGCTCTATGGTAGCAACCCTGGCTTATCTTATTTCCAACCGGTTTTAAAGTGGACTTGCCCGAAGACGAACGTCAACAATCGTGAGTTTTACGAAAGTATTTCAAAAATTATTAAACTGTTTTATTTCTGGGAAGATAATTAGAAATGTTATTTATTGAAAATGCAATTAAAAGAGGCACATAGAAAGAGAATGCAGAGTGATTACAGAAAAACTAATTTATGAATTTCTTGAAAAGTGCAGGTCTTCCTCTTTGAATAAAATTCCCGAAGCTGATTGAAAGTTTCTGAATCTAGTTCTGGGAAAACTGAATTCTAATTGAAGTATTCCATGTTTGATGTAAATGGACATATGTGTAGGTGTAGCATTTTAATAGCTGACTTGACCTGAAGTTGATACAGCTCTTAGCTTTTCTTTAAAAACGGTTATTGTTGAAAAAGTAACGATACACTTGAAGGTGGACGTGTCATTGGGGTGTTAAATCCAAAGAATGCCAACGCCGAATATGATCATTGTATTCTCAACCTGAATCTTCTTCAGAAATTTAACTTGATTGTAGATCTGAAGAAGAATGTAATGTGAATAAGTGAAAAGGGAACTCTATTGTTTTTGGTTCATATGTTGCATTGCGAAGAAGCCTTTTCCCGAACGCAGACGCTTTCTCTAAAGGATCCTACATTGAGAGCTTCAAATATTACGAGAATGCTGAGGAAAATCTTGGAATAGACACAAATACTTTAATGGCAGCAACTGCAGATCCTTGTTCTTTAATCAATTTACTGTTTTATTTTCTCTTCTATCTAATATGATGACCCCTCATTTTGATAATATTTTCTTATTTTGATACAAATAGAAATCCTTTGAATACTTGACTTGTCTATGTATTCGAAGTAATTTTAATATTGAATTATAATCGTTATGAACGGTTTATTTTTTGCTTACAACTATTAAAATTTGATAAATCGATGCACATATGCTATACGGGCAAAACATTTATGCAGGTAAGTAATATCCGAAGAGCGCAACTGGAAGCAACTCATATACAAAATCAATTCTTGGGAAGAAATTATATTTCACGGATTGATTATCGTGACTAGTTATTGTTCCAGTGAATTAATTCAACAAAATTATATTGACGGTTTGAAACTTCTTATAGTTTAAGGAATATCTGAAGATTGATTATATAAGTTCTTGTCGATGATAATTCTTCTGAAGTGCAAAAAATTTTGCGAAAACACAAGCATAAAGTATTTTGGAGTCATGAGTACATTAAGTAAAACTCGGGAATAATTTTACTGGGATCGACTTCGAACTGATGAAAAACGATGCACTGAATGCCACACTTGCGGAAACCAAAAGGGATTTAAAATAAAAAAGACACAAACTAAAGGTGAATTGCAGTTCTATAATGGAGGTGCGCTGTTCGAAAAAATGACTTGACTATTCTAGGACATTATATGTAACTTAAAGGACTGGCGATATGATCTACTATTGATGAAATATTTTAATCTGAAGCAGTTCTTATTCTTGATCAGAAAGCTTTTATCATAATCGAACTCATTCGAAATAGGATTCGTGTCATGATATGCCTATTCAAAGCATTAAAATTTTTTTTTTCATTTTTATGAATTTTGAACGATAGCTTTTTATCCTGAGTCCGATGACAAGATAAAGATATTTAATTGAATTATTTTAAATCGCTCATCTTTATTTATTTCAAATAACCAGACTGATTACGATAGCAATTTACTACTCTTTTTCTTTACTTATGGGATTGCGTTCCGTGATGTCTCCTTCAAAGATGCTATAGTCGTTTTAAATGAAGGCATTAGATAAAAATTTTTACTTGTAGGCTATGGTAGGCCATAGTAATAATCAGGGCCCAACTTAGCCTAATTGGGGGCCTGGGAAAAACTTCTTTGCGCTCCCTTCTGCTTTACTACTTTAGTAATGAAGAATGCTCGTTAAAAAGGAAATGTAAAATATACTTTCGATTCGATTTGCCCCCCCCCCCCCTCCCATCTAATATGAGTCTCGTATGCCCCTGCTTTAGTCAGGTTCTAATGATGATCATCGCAAAAAACTTTCATTCTAGAACAATACCTTCTTAAATTAGGATTTTACTTTATTAAGAAAAAAAAAAAAGTTAAGATAACGGAAGAAAACAAGACAGCTGTATTGTCATCTACATACTAACTGTTAAAGAAACTATTATTCTTCTAAAAAGAAAGTGGAACGAGCATTGTAAATGTTCCAAAAAATACTATAGATGAAATAATTTTAATTAACGGGGTAGTCAATGTTTATTTCTCCTTCGCTGGTACCTCATAGCACTAATATATAAACCAAAATCATTTTTTAAATTCATTCGAAGAATTTAAAAGTGTAGGTACTTTTTCGTAATCATCAAATATATTAGAAACACTGAGTAGCTAATAATGTAAACAGCACGAAGTTTGGAGGCGAATACATCATCTTACATTCATAGTGTTCTCATCAGTGGAGTAAAGAGAATAAATAGCACTCGGGATATTTAATTTTTTTTTTAATCTTTCATTCGTGATATTTTTGTTAAGTGAAATAATTGCTTCAATGTTTTCTCTCGATGGTATTTTGAACATGTATATGCTCGTTACTCCCCCCCCCCCCCAATTGCTACGTCACAGTGTCTTAGGACTTGGCCAGAAAGTAATCCCAGGCTGTCCGAGGATGAAAAAGTATAGCATTTAATGAATGGGATTGCCGAGAATACTTTTATTGAAAGAAATTTCTACAATATTTCATTGTTCTGCAACTAGATACGAATCAAAAGGTGAGATTGCTTACCATTGCCCACATGTGAGTTATTGGGGAAAAGCCGCACTTGCTATTCTTTTTACGTAGGAACAAAAGGAAGACCAACTGGTGCTTGGACAAATGAAAAAACCTTCTGATACTGTCAATACTGTCAGAAGTAATCTTAATTGAAAGAAATTGAAACAATTTAGCAAATCAGTTTTATTCCTTATTTATATTATAAGATTTCTTGCATTTTTCGTTATAAGATTTAATGTACCAATTTTATATTTTGGGACATCTTAAAATTTCAAAAGCTTTATTTTTTATTGACATCAAATTCATTATTTTGTAACACTTTTTTCAATTTAAATCATTTTTTCAAAATGTTTTCAAACATTATTTTGCAACGCTATTGATTTAATGAAAATTTAGCCAATTTTATGGTTTCTCGAAATTTTTTACATACATTTTTTTCTCCATTAAAAATTTCAAAAAAATATTTGAAACTTTTTATTTTTTATTTCTCAAATAAAGTATTAGACTACGTTTGAGACTTAAGGACCATCCTTATTAGATTTATGCAGCCATATAAACGGTCGAGGAAAGTATCATGAAGGAGTTGAAATAAGTTTAATTGAATATTTTGATATATAAAATTATATATTGAATTTAAATTATGAATCTTTAATGCATGTTTTTAAATGTTCATTCGTGAATCTTTAATTCATGTGTTTAAATGTCCAAGCAATAGTTATTTACCCTACTCACGCCTGTGCTTTGTACCATCGTTCTAATTGTATAGCCCTTTCTTTGCTTTCTTTTAAATATCTTTTCTAGTTCAGGAAAGGTAATCTAATTAGAAAGTAGTCGTGGGTCACAAACAATTAATACGGCAACTAATGTGTTTTTTAAGCCATCTTGTAATATATTTATCGTATATATTTATTTTATTATATATTATTATTTTTATTAATTTCAGTAAAGTCCTTGTCTGATAGAATACAAATTCTCTTGAAAGAGAGGGAAGCTCTCAATGAACAAATAGATCTCCTTCAAGCAGAAAAGAAAGAAATTTTGCTCAAATGTAATGCTATTAATGATGGAATGAAGACTATGATTTCGCCTAAGTTTCACAGGAAAATCATTGTAGAATATAAAAAGTGAGATATTTTATATATTCATTATTACATCTTTTGAAGATTTCATCAAAATAATGCCTTATCTCATTTGTGCAAAGCAAACAGGATTCATTTATTCATTTGGAAAACAACGAGTATTTGTTGGCTTTATGGCTTCCGATTAGAATTGGTATCTAAGTTTAAGTATTTTGCCTTCAGAGAGTAGCTTACTTTAAATGAGTACTATATATCAATCCCGAGGTATTCAAAATCTTTTCTCTTTCCTTTTGGTTGATATGTAAGCACTAACCAATCCCTCGAAGAGATTTCAAATTGATAAGGAATCTAAATTTTCAACCACATATGGTGATGTATAGTTATTTGTGATATTACAGTTTTGAAAAATAGCAGAAGTAAAAGTGCTAGATTTGATATCAGCAGTAGAGCTGAAGATGTGTTATAAATCTGCTCCATAGAAAGAGGGGTTTTATATTGCTTCAGCAGTGAGGAATGTCAGTTGAAAAGTGTAATCTTTCTGGTAAATAATAGGGCCCAATCAGCCTTCAGAAAACGTTACAAAGACCCATGTGGAAGGGTGATGAATATTTTTTGCCACGTAAGTGGAAAGTGAATTTAAAAGTTTTGGGTGCTGATGGTTAATAAGCCATGTGTTTTGACAGGTATGAAATTTTAACAAAATTTAGTTTGCTGGGAAAAACATGAATTGATAACTATTTCCTAGAACGTAGATTGTGCCGAATAAAAAAGGTGAAAGGTAAAACCTTGTTGAACTAATTAGTTGTTGGGAACATCCGATACATAGATGAAAAGAAGTTAAATTGGAAATTGGCAAATCAGATGCACCTACAACAAAGGATTCAAAGACTCATGAGGATGGGTAAAGTATATTTTTTGCCATGTTAGTAAAAAATGAATTAAATGATCGTTTTCAATTTTGGAATGAAGCAGTATTAAAAGTTAGGGTTGATGATGGCCGGTTGGAAGTAAGAGCTCTGTATTTTAACAGGCATGGAGAATTTGAAAAAAACTTAGTTTGGTGGGTAGAAAGAGTCTGTAATTTGTGAAAATATAGTTTGGGGAATTGATTTTGTTGGAGCAGTGTATTAACTGGCTAAAGTGAGTTAATTGTTGGTAACATCTGGAGCAAAATTAAGTAAAAAGAATTAGGTAGGGCCGTACCTAACTCCTCTTGCTTAATTATACTCCAGATATTACAGTCAGGTCTCGGTTTTTCGAGGAGCTAGGTGATAAGAGGTCGGTCTTCGCCTGACTCTTGTGAATGGTAATTGGCTGTCTCGAACAAGAAAGTGGGTAGCAGAGGATGATGACTTCTGGCACATAATTGTTTCAATATAGTGTACTTATGGAGAAGGAGCAGGAGTCCAACTTCTCCAAAGAGATTGTAGGTCTAGAGAATTGGCTACCAGAATAACTGGAAAATGAAATTATTAATAGTCAATCAAAACGAATCCTTTTTATACACCTAAGGTTTTTTTTTTTGTTGTTAACGGAACAGCTGACGGTATCCAACTGGAACAAAATTCATAATATTATTACCACCGTTGTCTTATGATAATCAATTAGAAATATTCTTATTAACTATATTTGTCAGTTTATGAGTTATTTAAAAGAACCGGAGTCCTTAATTGTCTATTTATATAACTATATATTTTTAATACTATGCCTTATTTTTAACCTTCTTATTCGATTATCAATTCTATGCAAAAAATTCCTTCACGTATTTCGAGGAAATTATTTTAATCCATTGCATTTAAACTATACAGTACTATTTTTAGTGTATTGATATACAAGGTATTCACCAAAATTCTTCACCTCCATGCTTTAATTTCAAAACAGCTGAAACTCTGATCAAAATTAATATCAATACAATAGTTAATACCAACTACTACTAAAACAGCAATTATAAAATTCAGATAACTTGCAAGTCAAAGCATGCAGTAAGATGCAAGGTTAATGCTGAGAATGGTAATGAGTATACAATAAATACTTAAAGAACATTTTAAATTTATTTATTTTTAGATGAAATTTCAACCAAAAAAAACTCAAAACAAAAACAGTGAAAAAGCATTTATAGTTAATTATGTGCATTAAATCTAGTTAGTCTAATTGGGCCCATTAAAATTTTAAAGTTACTGAAATATAGAACAAAATTAAATCCCGCTGTTTAAAAAAATTGAAGAAAAGACAGCTTTCTAAAACATGTATTAACAAACAATTTCAATTCAAAATCTAATTTTAAAAAGCTGCTAAACGGAAAGAAAAAAACCCTAAAAAAATAGCTTAATTTTAACACTGGCAAAACATACGACAAAACATAATTGGCCTTTATATTTCATTGGAGAAAATTGTTGTAAAATGTTCTAAAATTAATTTTAGAAACTTGATTAAAATGGCAGAAATAGTCCTTTAAAAATGGTTTATTTTATTGAAAAATTAATTTAAATTTTGAGATAATGTAAAAATAATTTTTGAGCAATGATTTGTTCAGAAATTATGATGGAAAAGCGTAAAATCATGAAGCCTTCATTTTATCCATTCTAGAGGATGATAGATACTTTTTAATTGTGCCATAAATCCTTTTTATTTCTAAGAAACATTCACACTAAATTTCGAATTTGGAAGTGAGGTAGAATTGTATGTGGTTCATACATACAAACAGCAGATTTTCAGTATTGCTTTCCATGTTAATTTTTATAATATAAATATATGTATGATTCCCCAATAAATGTTTCGATTGGCTGTTTAAAGAAAGCACAAAATGTTTTCGCAATTTTAAAATTTAAAGGTAAAAACTTTGTTTTTATTTTTATAATATTTTTATTTGAATATAATTTCATATCATGTATTTTTACTATCAGCCATTTTCCTTCCAACATCGCCATTGTACAAAAGCGCTTATTAGAAATTTGCGCGACGGGACCAAGCAAGCTTAGCACGACCCCCGGGGGTGGATATCGATTTCTAAGTACTTATTATTGATACTAAGAATAGACGCGCTTAAAACACACTTTTTTTTTTTTTTTTTTTGCGATTTACAATGTTTCAAGATGAAACAGGTTAGAAGATAAAGGGGAAACTATAAAAACATATAGCTTATTTATATTATATATAATTATCACAAGATGTTTTCTTATACTGTTCACACTTTTCTCCATTAGCTGCTTTGCATATGTGGTCCAATGGCTCATAAATTTTAAATTGTCTTTTCGATATTATTCTTAAAAGTTACTAGAAATTATTTACGCTACTTACAATTATTTTGACCTAAAAGCAAATTAATAAGCTACCCCAGCTTCTTCCATCCGTTCGTTCCGTTCTCTGCCTTACAAGTAAAGCAAGCCTTACAACAATCTGTTTCCACTGACGAACCATCTTGTAAGGGGTCTGTTGCACATTAAATACGTCAGGGCCAAACGTCCTCCTGCTGGTACAGAGAGGTGTCGTCCGACCACTGTTCAAAATTACGAGGTGGTCCGTCCCAAAATAGCCTTAATGTTGCTTTACAGCGGGTTGTTAATATAACTAAACCATCTTAACAGCGCCGTGTAGAGGAATAGAAATTTGTAACAGCTACTGTGCATATTTAGACCCTTATTTGAATTCCACTTTGTCGAGGCGATACACTTACACAAACATCAGGAATATGTCATCTGATCCAGAAATATTGCGGAGAGATCGCATGTTTTAAGCAATCCCTCAGAAGGAAGTTTTATGGGATTAGAGCAGATGAGCGTTGAAGACACTCTTCTTAATTGGCATATCTGATTATTTGTAGCTAGAGTGTCTCCAAAAAATGTCTCTACATTTGATGTCTTCCGCCTCTCTATGAAGTTGGAAACAAATATCTGTCCAAAACACAATGCTTTCTACTTAAGTCCGTCTTCAGCTTCAAAACCCAAAATTATTATCTGGAGAGATATTGTCAAGAATATTTTCAAATTCTTACGTGAAAATCTGTACTGATAAAGAGCAAATCGAAGAAACTATCAGAGTAATGCATTTTTTAAAAGAGGTCACGAAAATATCAATTCACAAATTCCTTGAAGACCCCGAAAAAAAACTTACAAATACAAAAACTCTAAAATTTGACATTGAGGCAACAAATACCTCCCCATCCCCTGGATTTGTTATTTGATGCCAGAACTATAAAACCAAGATCGATAGGTAGTGAACGGGCATTTTCGATATCAGACAATATTGTGTCGAAAATACGAACACGACTTAGCCACCTTTGAGTGGATATTTTTTTTAAAAAATGTTTGTTTTCTTAGCAGTTAAAATAAGTGAAATTAATAAATATAATTTGAAATTTTTGTTTTAAGTTTTCGTTATTTAGTGTATGTAATATGTAAATGTCATCCTTTTGTGTGTGTGTGTATATATATATATATATACACTGAAGTGACAAAAGTCATGGGATGACTGTTAATATCGTGTCGGCCCTCCTTTTGCCCGGCGAAGTGCAACAACTCGATGTGTCATGGAGTCCACAAGTCGTTGGAAGTCCTCTGCAGGAATATTGAGCCATGCTGTCTGTATAGACGTCCATAATTGTGAAAGGTTCAAAATTACGAGGTCCGTCCCAAATCAGCCTTAATATTTCTTTGCAACGGGACATTAATATAACTAAACTAGCTTAACTCTGTATTTTGTGACCTAAGTTTTGGAAATCGTTAATAATCAAATGTCATTTTACGTAGTTTGTAGTTAAATCCACAAGATTTGTTTGTTTGTTAATGTCCACAAGATTTTATTTTGTAGAAAATCTCTTCAATTTTTTAACTCTTTCCGTGCTAGTCGTATATTTTTCGAGATAGAAATTCTAATTCCATACTGTGTTATCGAGTGGAAGTGTAAAATGTTTTTGCATCGCGCATAATAATGATTTTAAAACACAAGGCATCACTTTTATGACAGTAAATAGTTCTGAAAAAAGATGACTTTTTTTACTTGGGCATAGAACTTTAATGGCTTCCCTGTATGTATGATCGTTTGAATATTTTCCATAACTATATATATATATATATATATATATATATATATATATATATATATATTTAAATTTCCCAGTTTTTTTTGTCATCATGCCATTTAAACTTTAATAAAACCAATTAAATATATTAAATGAATGAATTTATTTTATTAAACATACATTTTAATCTTTTTGTTTTATTATAGATTATTGAATGAATCAAAGCAAAAGTACGAAGAAGAAATCAAAAAATTTCAACAGAAATACGAGGTATTAATCCTAAATGATCAAATCTGTGGCACTTTTCCGTTGGTCTCACAATATTTTGAATACCTGCAAATGTAGTACTTTCATTTTAGCCAAATTTTTTGAATTGAGCCTATTAGGAAAAGTTTTTGTCATGAAAATACAGCTTTCATGGTAGAAGGCATTTGAATATATTTAAACATTCTGGTAATTCTTGCTAATGAGAAAGTGACAGTTTGAACCTGTATTTGCTCTGGTATTTCACATTGAACTAATGGAAAATGTCATATCTCTTCCTACTTTTTAGTGATATAAATATTATACTAATGCATTTATTGAAGTATTATCGAATTTGTCAATCTGATTTATATTTTAAAGTTAAAATAATGGTTGACAATTTTGAGAAATTATTTAAATTAAGAAATTCATTTCCCGAATTTTTGAATATATTCAGAGTAAGTACCTTTTTTTTTAAAAAAAGTGACTAAAAGTAAGAAAATAATTGGACAAAAATGAAATTTATGTCACAGAAAAGCTAATTTTTAAAATTTTAAGACATTAAAATAAAATAATGTTAGTTTTTTTTTTTTTTTCAGTTGTTAAGGTATAAAAATCTTCCAACTATTTTGGGGATCGTAGAATTTTTTAAACATCACATACACATCTTGATGATAATGAGCATGAGCACCAAATTTGGCACAAATTCGTCAAGGAGTGGAAATTGCATAATGTTAAAACATACAAACCAATGTTCAAATGTATATACATAAATTCCTTATTAAAATTATTTTTAAGCCTTTTTTTTTCTGAAATTCCCCATTTGAAGGTACATTGTATATTGAGTCAGAATTTAATTAAAAGCATTTATTTTAAACAGATAATTAAACTTTGAAAAGACCATATTAATGTATTCCAAAAGATCAATTAAATGAAAAACCAATTAGAAATATTCCATTTTTGCTAATCCAGTTAGATAACATATAAAAACTATCATCAAATCAGAAAAGATAATTGTTATCAAAATATAACTGTACTGTCATTTGTCTAATCTTAAATAGCAATGACAAAATTAATTTTATCTTAATTCTGTGAAAACATAATTCTTTATAAAAATTATAGGAAAATCCTAAAACATTATAAAAATAACAGAATTGATATAATTCAATTTTTCTATCACTCAATGGGAAGGAGGAACCTTTTTTCTAATTGAATTTTTTTTGTTTTTATTTTAGGGCATTGCAGAAGCAAATGAAAGTTTAAGAGTGGAAGGCAAAGAATTAAAAGAGGAAATAGACTCATATCAATCAAGAATTGAAACTCTTTCTTCTGCACATCAAAAGCTGTTTCAAGAAAAAAATGAATTAAGTGGGCAGTTGGAAGAAGCAAAAATATCAGAACAGGATAATCTAAAGTTGCTCCAGTCACTTTTAAAAATTGTAAGTTTTTAAAGAGCATTACAAAATATGAAATTAAAATTAATGTTCACTGATAATGCTTTTCAATTTCTAGACTGAAAATCTAACTATGGAAAGAGATGTGCTTTTAAATAAAGTAAGAAATGTTCCATTTATTTTTTCACACAACTTTTTTGAACACGTTTATTAAAACTATCTTTTGTACAGGTTTTCTATCAGGATAATCAACAAAAAGAGCTTCAGTCGACAGTTATAGATTATAGTGTAAGTGTGGGTAGACTTCAAGAGCATATCTCGGTGAGTAATTTCCAACTTATACATGTATTTTTCCATATTTTATTCACAATTCATAAATAAGTTTTTTATAAATTTAATTCAACCAATGCCGTATCTCTATAGAATTCAATTTTCTTCCCTTCTAATATTTTTGTGTTAATACACTCTTTTACAATTTTTATGTACAATTTTGATTGCTGGAAAGTAATCACACTCTTGTTAAAGTTGAAGCATTTATCTCAATACATTTAGTTTTCCTTCGCATTTTTAGTCTTCAGAAGACACATAATTATTGTCAATACATGCGTCATTTTCTCATAATCCCAGATATGTGTTGTTGTTACTAATGACACTTGCCATAGACAAACCCGTTGATTTAAACCAAAATAAGTGTCTCTTATTTGAAGGAGCGCCATCTAGGGTCAAGAGTATAACTTTAAATATACATTCATCACATTGGCTTACATAGCCCCTATTTACAGGGGGCCCCATTCATACGCCTCACAGATAGAACATCGAAAAACAACCATCCCTAACCAGGAATCCCAGATCATGAGTAAGGTGTACTATCTCTGTGCCAGGAACGATATGAGTGAATACAATTTTGAAGGATTGTAAGAAAATGTTGTTATTTACCATTTTCTTTATGATATAATATAGTCACGGTAAATTTCAATTATCTTAACTTATAAAATACAGCTTCCTACAAATTTAAATATGAAATCATAATTTGTTTCAATTCAATTCTATCACAGCTTCATGTATATTAACAAGTGGAATTCATCTGAAAGTAAACACCTTATAGAACTTTATATTATTGCATAATAGTTCTTATACTCACTCATCTTTAGTATTTATGTGAAAATTATGTAGTGATTAAGGGGGAAAATGATGCCATACACTTGTTTAATAAAAGAACTGAAATAATTTGAATGTATAATTAATATGATAATATTCCATGGTGTCTAAAATCTCAAAAAAAAAAAAAAATGTATAAGATGTTCACAGGCAGGCTGAATATCCACTTACAGAAATAGCATACGAATTAAGCTGATGCCATCATTAATTTTATGATTTTAACTTCAACATTAAGCTTCTACAATACAGAATCTTGGGAATCAGTCAAACATTTTATTTATTATGAAATTATTAAACATTTTTATGTTTCAAAAAACTGATATTTATCACACATAAGTAAGATTTTTAAGGGGGCAGCACATAATCTTTGTCAATCTAACAAGTATATTTATAATATTGGTTGTAAGTCTTTTTTTTTAAAATGAAACCAATAAATTCTAGATACATCCTGCAATCTTTAGATTGGCATTATGGGTATAATTGTAATTCTCTTTTAAATTGACCATTAATATATCAGGTTTCAATGAAAAACAAGTACACAAATGCCAGTTTTTTAATGGACAGAGAAAATGGATTGAATCCTATTAATTTCTTATTAGATGGATTAATTACGAATACATAAGAGGTGGAGAAATAAATATTATATATATATATATATATATATAAAATGATTAACATTCATATTTATTAACTTTTCTTCTTTTGCAGAGCATAAGCAAGGAAAATTTCCAAGAAATTACAAAACTACAATCAAAGTGAGTGATTTTGTACAAACTCAAAAAATAAGTTAAGCTAATTCATTGATAAATTAATCATATAATTTTTATTTAATTTGATTAGGAAATATCCTCAGGAAGAAGATATACTGGAAACATACAATAAACAGCTTGATATATTGAGAGACAAAATTTTAAGCCAAAATAACTCAATCATCCAATTAGAAAGTGAGAAAAGGTAAATGTATTATTTAAAAAGACTAGTTACATTAAAACTTTTAGGTATTTAAGAATATGCAATTAGTAAAAATATGATTAACTTCATGAATTACTGTAATAATAGTTAATTAATTGAAAGAATAAACGAAAAAAATAAGTGATTTGATAGATTTTGAATATAATTGGTAGGAAAAAAAATATGTATTCAAAATCTATCAAATCACTTATTTTTTTTTCATTTATTCTTTCAATTAATAGAATTAAATCTTACCAACACAGTTATAATAATCTGAAAATATATGACAAGTTTGAAGCTAACACTAACTGGCTTTGGTCATTTGTTGTTTGCCTTTATGTTATTAACATTCTGTAAGTCAACTAAGATAAACTACATCTTATCTCTTCAATTATAATTTCATAATAAGCATAACACATACATTAATTAAGTGCACAAAGCTGTGAAATTAATTGGATCAATTATGATGGCTAAATTTTTTTGTCTCTGGAAAATACAGGGCAGGGAGGGGGAGATATAAGCGGTTATTGATGTACCAACAGAATTTCATGAGAAATGACAAAATCAGTAAAAAGATTAGTAACTAAGGATTTGTGTTACATTTATACCCCCAAACAAAAGACGTACTAAAATATAGCTCTTTCCCCTCCCAAATGGGGTTGAACAAGTAATCATTGATAACGTATTTAGATATACATTTACAAATAAAAATTGCAGAAAGCTGACCAGTTGTCAGGAGATACTTGATATTAAAAATCATTTAAATTAATTACATCAGAAAATGTGATAGTTAAACCTAGATTGCTAATTTTAAATTTTGCAATACTTATGATCATTAATGATATGCCTAGGACATACGAAATTTGATTTTTTTTAAAACCGGCACGGTGGTTTTGGCTGTAAAACTGTTGTGATTTTTCTCTAGAGTCCTGGGGGGAGGGAGCATTTGAAAAATTCTAGTGAAACCAGAAGGTGGAAGATGAATGATAATATATCAACTAGTCAAGAGCTTTCATATGAAACTAAAATTGGGGAAAATGAACTGACACTTTTGATAATTTTCTTATTAAATACATGCTTTAATAAAACCAGATTAATAATAAAATATTTTCATAAAATGTTGAATTTTTTCTCCTTAAAATATAAAAGGAAGAGGAATTCATTGCACTCCTAACAAAGAAATACAATACAAATGTTTCATCATAGTAGCTGATTTAAAGCAGAAGAATCAAATCAACCCAAATAAATTAGCCAAGTTTTGCTTTAAACTTGTCTTCAAGTAGCATGATCTATTTTTCTTAATGTATACCTTAACTGAATTTTAATTACAAATTTCAAACTATCATAAAATGACAATTTTTAAGTCAATTAATTAATATATATTATGCCTTTAATAAGCATGTTTTGAAATCTGTGTACCCATTCCTCAATATCCTTAGTTGTACAATTTGATAGAAGAGAAACAAAAGAACATTTTGAAATTTTTAGCAGACATCTGGTAAAACTGAACAAAATTCAATAATAGCATCCCACTAATACAAATAGGATCAGCTAGTGCTTCTTACCCATGTGAAATTATTTTAACTCCATAGTTCCTTTTTTGCATTTCAGTTATACTTTCAAATGTATGAAGAAACCAATTGAAAAAACACATTTATGCAAAATTTGACTCATTACTTAAAATAACTAACAAATTGAAAATGCTAATTTTCCATTTAATTAAGATGGTAATTTGTTGTAGTATAAAAATTCAGAAACAAAATAATAAATGGCTAATTATAACAATATGATTCAGATTATCAATGAACATTGAAAATTTTGTTAAATCAAGGATGTAATTTATAATAAAACAAAACACTGATTGTTGTTTATGGATATTAATTTGTGTAGCAGTCAGAAAAGGAAATAAAAAAAAGTTTAAAATATGAATGTATCATGCTGTTTATCTTTCAATGTATCAATATAAGGAATAGAAAAAGAAAGGAAGAAAAGAATTTAGTAACATTAAATGTTTCTTTAAATGATGGACTATATATTAAAATGTTCATTTAATTAAAAAAATATATATATGCTTATTTGCTCTATATTACGAAAATTATATCTTCTAAAACTTATTTTTGAATTTTGGGGAAGGGGGATCATTTATAAGCAAAAATGTTTATTAATTTTGTAAAATGTAAGAATTTTAAGCACTCATACCTCAGTTAAAGGAATTTTGTGAAATATATGTACAAATCATTAATTTTAACCAAGTCAAAAGTTTTAGTTTAGATATATATAAAATATCAGATGATTTCATGCTCTATTAACCATTCAAGGCTTATTTTTTTCAGAAAACTGGAAATACAGTTGGGAAATATATGGAATACTTCTTATGAGGATGCTAAGTATTTGAATACTAGAATTTTCACAAATATTTAAATGCGAATTTTGTATGGATGAAAACTATTTTGTGATATATTTATGAATAAATATTTAGGAAAGCAATGTAAATTGCCATATTATAAAAATTTAGACTAGTTTTTTTAAAGCACCATAACATTTTAAGTATTTTAAGATTGCATGTCCCTCCTTAAGAATTTTACATGCATTACATCTGTATGTAAGTTTTTTGAAGACAACCATAAAATACAGAGCTCAAAAATTTCTTTTATTTCTCAGACAAATAATTGTGATTACAAATATTCTTTTCTTCCCCATCTATCAGATTAAAGCCATTACACTTAAAAACAACACTTTTGTACATAATACTACATACATTTTACATTTCACAAAAACATATTTAAACCATTTAAAATGAGCCAACTATTAACTTTACCAATAAGTTCATTCCAGTTTGTGTTGAATAAAACAGTGCATTATATGTAAGAAACAAAACATGACTGCTTCATATAGCAAAAATTATTAAGCAGTTTATATGGAAAAGCAAACATTAATAACATAGTTATTTGGTCATGAATTAAGACACCTGTGTAATGAAATAGTTTTTTTTAAACATAAAAACACAATACCATAAGTGATTTTCACAATGTTATCTGATGACAGGATGCATTTATATATACATGTGACTAAACTTGCAGAGTTAGGGCATTGCCTAAAGACCCCACTGACGGTTTAAACTTCTGTCTAGTCATGGCTTCAATATCTTTAGATATAGGATATTGTTTTTTCGCTATATTTCAAAAGCTGATTATTTCAAAGCATATCCAGAACCGATCATTTAAATCTGATCTGTGACTGATATCCCTTCCTTCAATTGAATACAGACTTCACAATCAACTGATTGCTATGGTTACAAAACCTTGTTCGCTGTTGCAGACAGTTTTAGGAGTTTTACTTTTTCGAGACGGAACTGCTTTCATCTGCAAAAGGATTAGGTAGATGACCCACTGGTTAAAAGAAAAAAAGTTGCATTTCTTTTTCCTCTGGCCTCCAGAAGTTTTCAAAATTTCAAGTTACTAAGAAAGGGGAAGAGTTGTCACCAATAAATTAGAAAATCCCACCCGTTTTAAAATTATGAAAGATAAAACAATTGGGATAATTTTGAATTTCTCTTTAACACAAAAACAATACAACTATAGCTTCTGACTGAATATAAAAGGAGGTAAAATTTGAAAAAGAAAAGTACCAAGAGTTAAAAAAAATGGAGGGCCATTTAGAAATACTTTTTGCTATATCTAAGAATGAAGGTGACAACCCCTAGACCACAAACACACATATCATTCATTCCAAATCAACATGTACACTTCTTTTTTTTTAAGAAATAATTAACTTACCTCCTGAAAAATTTAAAAGGGAAAAACAATACCAAATACACATAAGAAACCATGCTTTCATTTCTTTCAAACTAAAACAGCCTGCAATCTTTAGGTGCACAAATAACAAAGATTCACAAAGAAGAAAAGCACACAATATTTTAAACATGCAAAATAATGCAGTGTAAAGAACAAAGCAATGAAAAAGTTCGATTCTTAAATTACTATTGGAAACATATTTTGCCTCAAAGGTCATTCCATTTACTATAAATTTTTTTGTTTAGATTTTAAAATAAAATAGTTTGATCATGCATTTAAAAAAGCTAAAAATTGCAGGCCGTTTCATGGTTTAAAAAAAGTGGACATTTGTATACCTGGATACACTTAGAACTTTGCTTAAGTGCATGAGGAGGCCAGGGACTGAAAAAAATTATATATATATATGTCTAATCTGTCATTCATCGACGTCTGGTAACAGGGCTACGACTTCGAGTTGAACTCCTTCTGGTTTCCTGCAAAAAAAAAAAAAAAAAAAACCTGTAATATTTCTGAATAAATACTAAGACAAAATAACCAACAACATTATAACAATAAATTTATATTCATGTTAAGAAAAAATCAAATATTAAGCGATGTTAATCTAATATTTTTGTATTTGCATATACTGATTTGTTATTTTACTTCCCAAATCAAATAATTTGTATTTTGAGGTTCCAAGTTAAACAATATGATTAGGATCGTTTAAAAAACTTTGGCAAATGGAAAGCAGCTTAGGGACATTATCTAGTTGAAAGATTTAAGTGAAGTTTTGAAGACTTGCTAATATGAAGTTGAATTTTTTTTCCTGAGTTGATTGTGAATAAATACTCGTATACCTTTTAAATTTTTATTCTTTATTATAAAATTCACAATATTGATGAGCAATAAAAAACTGCTTTTAATATAAGACACTTTTTTTAAAGTATTTTCATATATGCATGCATACATAAACCAGCACATTTTATAAATATAGAAAACATTTTTTAACAAGAATGGGTAATTTTTATTGATAAATTATATAAATATTGATTTTTTAAAAATATTTAAATTATTATTTTATATTTGCATAATATCGTCTACTCTAAAAGCAAAGATTTTTTTTAGTTTTGACAAAAAAACAGAATTATCAAATTTTTTTTTTAAATCAATAAAATTATTAAACAAAAATATGCAATCTTTATCAAGACTTCTTAAAATGTTGATATAGATGCATAGTATAATACACAACAAATGAAATTCAACATGGCTGAGATGGAAATTTTCACATGCACTGAATTGCGATATTTATATTGTAAAAGACATTTTACCAGCAATTTTATAAAGAGAAGAACTAAAGCATTCCAAGATGGCTACCATTAAGATAATCAATTGTGCCTCAAAACTGACAATTAACAAAGATTGCAACTTTTTAAAGATAATTATATAAAAGAGAATAGCAACATTAAGAAAGGGTTAAATTACCAAAAATTATCGTTTTTTACTTCTGAAGCTTAATAAGGACCAAGGGGTTCCCCAGACGTTTCACATTAAAAACATTTAATAAAAACCTGTGATTATATATTCTACAAAGAAATGATAATTTAGCAATTTTTAATTTTCATGAATAATGGATGAAAATTCATGATGAAAGATATAAGGTTTGCAGTGTAAAGAATTTGGCCCAGTAGTTGTACGAACAGCTGATAGATGTCAGCACAGTATTAACTTTAATAATATGATCAACATCATGGTAGCATTGCAGTCAGACCGAGCTTTGTCGGGGAGAGCTAATGTGATGTGTTGGGGGGAGGGGTTAGAATGAAAGGCATGGATGCCTTGTGGAAGTTGGATTACAAATGCTATAATTTATGAATTTTTTGTTGTGTGTTTGTCAGACTCTGAAGGTTATGAATAAACATATTTAAAAAGATAAATTTGGAGTTTTCACTCAGCTAAATTTTGGATACATCACGGTAGATTAAAACAAAATGATCAAGTTAAATTGAACTGATAAATTAAAAAGTATTTTTTGAAAACCTCACAAGCTAAGACAGAAAAAAGCTAAAAATTGTTAGCAGATTACAAAACCTGAGCCCTAAAGAATAAAAATTTTGAGATGCTTTTAAAAAAAATTTTAAGCATCAAGTAGAACTTTTTAAAATAAAGGTTGAAAATTGACAAGTTTGATTTAACAAATTAAAATTTTCAAATGAATGGGGACATTAAAAACCATGAAGTGCAAGAAATCATGGTTATTGAAAACTTGTAGCTACAGTTTAAAATTTCTTCATACCAAATTTTATGAAATCAATTTAATGTAATTACACATCACAATGACAAAATTTAATGTAGTACAGTAAAATCTCTTTCACAGGTCATTAAAATGACTGCTCCAAAACAACATATTAATGAGAACCATAAACATA
Organism: Argiope argentata; assembly: GCA_026289955.1. Taxonomy (NCBI): domain Eukaryota; kingdom Metazoa; phylum Arthropoda; class Arachnida; order Araneae; family Araneidae; genus Argiope; species Argiope argentata. The sequence goes on along the minus strand of JAOUZG010026315.1, from coordinate 335,861 downwards.
TAAAGTAGCTTATTAAGAGAAATGCTCAATGTATATTTCAGGGTCACCAAATTCCTCCTGCTATATTTTGTTTTCCTGTTGATCAGAATATTCTGTATAATGTTCTTCTAATGACACATAAAATAACACATGCAGTTATGAGGTATTGCTTAAATTCTTCATAATCTAAAATACTTAAGTTAAAAATTGTTTTTTTTTTCATCCAGTATATGATACGGCTTTTGTACAGTCCCTTTGAGATGGCTACAGTATTTCAATAAACAGTAATGTATTGTATATTTATATTGAAAGAAAAAACAGAGGGGAGAAAAATAATTAAATGTTATCTAAATGTTTGTTGGCACCACTGATGTATTTCATCTTGCATTCTTTTTCACTACTTTCATTGTTTTTCTGTCTCTATACCTCTATAAACAAAAAATCCTTCCACAGAAAATAAAGTATAATTAAGATGCACAAAAATGATTTTCAAATGCAAACATTTATCATGGTACTGCACGCCCTGATATGCGACATATCAATAATATGCTAAGACATGAATATTAATCATACACAAATTTATTGACATACAAGCAGGAGAACCTGTTATGAAAAAAAACAACAACAAAAAAAAAAAAAACAATCAAAATCTTCCTTGATTAAAAAAAGTATAGTGATCTCAATAAAACCAAAAAGTGTACTGTTATTTCCTCACATATATAATTAAAGTCCACAATAAATGAATGAAGTAACAAATGAATATTTAATAAAATTGAAAGCTATTTTACTAAATAACACTTAATATACTCAGCCTTTCAATTATCAAATGAATTATATGAGATCCATCTTTAATAACCTTATATAGTAAGCTAAATCCTAATAGGCAATTGAGAACAACAATAAAAATAATTTGGTGGCTATAATTTAAGATAAAATTTAAGATTTGACTGAAATCAAATTAAGCAAGCCATTTTAAGCACTATATAAAAATGACAAAAGAAATGTAAAAATTTGAATATAAAGAAATGAGAAAATTTGAAGTGAAAACATGAATTTAACTAATCATAGAATACTCTTGATTCATTTCAAATTTTTTGAAAATTCAGAAAAATTAAATACATTTGCCCATACAAAGACTATGTGAAAATATCGTCATTCAGATACATTAATTTTTTAAAAAAAATATATGCCATTTTCAGGATTTAAAATTATGTTCTAGTAATTTTTGCTGTAAAAGCACTTCTAAAAACTGAGCCATGCAAGATAAAATTACCGCTTCTCTAGTTCTATTCCTAGATCGTGGTCCTTTGCTTTTATTTTCGGTATCTTCCTGTTCTCTCTGTTGAATTCGCTTCTCGCGTTCCAACTGCCTTAAGCGCCTACCTTCTGTTCGTTCTTGAACCTAAAATAAATATTTCGATTTTAGCCACATTTGGTTCAGGAAATAATTTGTGTATTATGGCTTAATCATTTGAAAAGCTTTTATAACAGGAGTAATTTGACAGCATCTCATGTATCATATTCCAAAAAATTATATAGTAAGTGAGTCAATTTATGTTTTCTATCAGAGAAAATTTTTCTTCTGATTAGAAAATATTACTTTATCAAGTTAATTTTAAGCAATTGTTTAAAAAGTCAAACTCATTTTCATTTGTAATAGGATGTGAAATAAGTAATTTTAATTTAGAATGAATTATCTATTGAAGATATAAAAAAAATTATAAGTTAATTACACAAACTGCACTTTCAAAGGTTTAAAAGTTATTATATTTACTTGTTCATCTGTCAATGGTAACCAATATATACATGGTGAAGCCTTCGTCTTTTGAAACAGATCATCCAATAATTTGGCTGGAGTATCATCATTCGCTCTTCTTTTCACATCTGTAATTAACTTTTAAATTTAAAAAAAAATTCGAAATAGGTCAACAAAATTATGCATCATAAATTTTTTTTATGTATATAATAGACCATGAGTATATTAATTTGTTACTAAAGTATTTTTGACTAATACTTTCTAAACCATCCACTAAAAAGTTAAAACACCTTTTTTCTCTTTCTTATCCAAGTGTTTAGATTTATCCCCATCTTTCCCAGAACGCTCTCGATCAGGCGATTCTTGAGTGATTTTGTCTTTATCCCATTCTCGTACTGGCTGCTGCTTTGCCCTGTCTCGCCTCCGGTCTTGATCTTGGTCTTTTTTACGGAATTCATCAGCTGAATAAGAAGCTCGGGATTCTTCATTTGGTTCAGGTAAAGGTTGCAGAACAGGTTTAGGAGTATCATTTCCATTTCGATGGATGGCAAGCTGGAAGTGAAGGCAAAATTAAAGACAATTTATATATTGAGGAAGCCCTATAGGAGAATTTTAAAAATGACAAATTTCTGATTAACATTTCACTTGCAACTTAGAAACAGAAAAAAAAAAAAAAAGTAAACTTAGAAGTACTACATGTCCTTCAGAATAAATGGATATCTGACCAAGACTAAAGTTGGCACAAATGGAACTTAATTTGAAATGAGAGAGCAATTTTCTCCAAAATACTGGAGAGCATAAAAAAGAGCAGAAATATTTAAACCTTGGTAAACCTTCTATTTTTATACATAATACACTTGACACAGGTGACTTCCCATTATTAAGGACTGATAAATAGAGGCTTTCAGTAAAATATAAATAAGTTAACAAATTCTGCCAAAGGTGATATGGTCTTTGAACAAAAATGGCCTCAACACAAAATATATTAATAAAATTATTTTATTTTAATAGGCAAAATTATTTATTAAAATGGGGAAAAAATTGCTTCCTCTTAGAAGTAATATAAAATATAGATACAAAATAGCTTGCAAATTTTCAGAAGTCTGGAATTTTACTATTATTGTTATTATAGTAAAAATACTTTGAAAATCATAAACAGTGTCAATTAAGATATAATTTAAAACTTCAATTTTCCTTAGCTATTTTATCGAAAGCATTCCAATAAAATTAACACACAAAAATATCAAAATGTGGAAAAAATACATAACAGCAATTCCCTTGTGAAACCCCAATTTTTGCACTTGATAATGGTAAAGGCTTAAATTTGAGAGCTTCTCTTCAATTTGTTTCAAATCAAAAAGTTATTTGAAGTTTCAGCACTCCAACAGCATTTAAACTAAATTTTGATGTTAGAAAATTAAAGCATAAGTTTTCGATGCTTTGAAAAGAGAAATGCTAATCATAAATTAAAGAAAAGAAAAAACAAAACAAATTTTGGAATGATAAAATAACTTATGCAATTCAAAAAAGATGAAAATTTGTAAAAACGCTTTCAATTTGAAAGACATTTTCATTTTTTTTTTTTTTTTTTTTTTACTTAAGTATCTATTATCCAGAAGAAAACACATGTTAAAGAGTTCAAATCAATACATTTGTTATTGAAAAATTATAGGAGAAGGATAAAGAGGGCCATAAAAATTGCCTTTATCTTAAAGATAACTGGAAGAAAAACTAATTCTAGATCCAATTTTTAAAAATGAATTCAGATGAAATTATAAAGGTGGGTAAAAAAAAAAAGTAAAATAAAAGCTGGTCTCTGTGATGTCTGCATTCAAAGAAATACTGTGAGATCTGAGTCATTTGAAAATACATTTAGATATAATGCACAATTTTAAATTTGATCTTGCCAAATTTTTATTTAAAAAATCAACCATTACAATACATCGAGTATAGATTTTTTTTTAAGTTTATAAATTCAGACAAGACAAAAAAATACTGAAATATTTTTTTAATAACTCAGTCGAATATTTCAAGAACAACAGCTTTTGAATTGAAAAATTTACAGCATTACTTTCGTTGTAACACAATACAATCTCCAATACATACCAAGTGCAGGCTTTTTAAAAATTTATACTTCTTTCAAATTTAACTATCTTAATACTTAATGGCTCATTTTACAATTCTTTTAAGTACTTATAATTTAAAAAAAATTTTATCTTTTATTTAAAAAGCTGATTATTTAAACATGAATAATCAATTATAACTTAAGCAATAAAAGTTTTATCAGGGGTGCACAACCTATGGCTGTCGAGGCAAAATTGACTCGTGAATGTTGTTAATAAAATGATTAATTTAAAATGAAATTAAACTTCTTCAAATAAACAGGGAAAAAAGAAATGATTCTACATCAGAATATTACGGTTGTTCATTAAGTTTATTTACTTTTTATTAAGTGGCTTTCAATCTGTCCCCTTCATAGCTAACTGCCAGTACCAGTTTTTGAGTAGAAGTTTACGACCATGAAAAATCTCCACACATGGAAACACAGTATGAGAATCAAATTCAAATCTTGCGTCATGCATTTCATGATCGGTTTTCAGATTTTGAAAAGCGCCAAACAAAAATTGATGTATTTTCTTCTCCATTTTCTGTTGTTGTAAGTCTAGTGGTCGAGAGTATAGTTAGCCTTAATAGATTTACAGAATTCTGATTTTTTTTTAAAAATCAATTTAAAAAAAGAATCTATGTTAGAATTTCATAAAAACTTAGCCTAGAAAAATTTTCAAGCTTAAAGCAAAATGCAGCAGCATGTGCAACTTTCTTTGCAGTACATACATTTGTGAGCAAACTTTATCAGCAATGAATTTAAACAATTCAAAAATAAGAAATAGAATAGCAGATGAGAACCTTCTATTCAATTCATTGCCACAACCAATCTTAAGCTCAACATAAAATCAATTTCAAATATTCAGTCCAAATCATCTCATTAACTTTCACTAAATTTGATTATTAATTTTTTTACTCAAAATTTAAATTGTGTTCTCTGCATAACTAACAAAATTTTTCCTCTGTTATACTATTTCAAGTTTGCCACCTTTGTAGCAATTATCTTTTTTTTAGGTAAATTATTTGAATCATATCTATAATGTTTGTCATTCATTCATTTATTTATTGCATAATGTGTGCATGAATAAAATTAGTAAAGTAATAATTGTAATTCATCCATATTGCCACAAAAAAAGTGTTTTCACGTTTTAACATTCACATGCTGCTTTGGCCCTCAACATGATACTTTTTCATATTTTGGCCCCTCATCTTGAAAAGGTTGTACATCCCTGGTTATATTATATATTTTTTAAAATTAATTAAAATGAATCAAGTAGACTATAGATATTTACATTATCATCATTCTTTAAAATAATCAATTATTGCTATTATTTCTACCGTTAGCAAAAATGAGACTTAACAGTAAGAGGTGAAACTTTTGATTACATATAAAATATGGCTCTTTTCCCCACTAAGCAAAAAGATCAGTTTACAAAACTTTCAAGGTATACACATTTAACATATGAATCTCATTAGTTGAAGAACTCAAAAAAGCATTAATTAGTTTGAACAGGAAAGTTTCTTAATAAGGATAGATAAGTTCTTTACCTCTTTTTCATTAGAAAACTCTACAGATAGTATTTTAGGGTTTGAAGAAGGCCACCTGGTACCATTTAAATGATTTCTGGTCTTGATAGCTTCTTCCTCAGTTTCATACTTTAAAAAAAAGGGAGAAAAGTGAGCAATGCTATATAGATACTGTGCAATTCATAATGAAATACATTGACATGTTTTAGTTAAAAAGAAAAGGGGGGAATAAGAATGAATACAACTAAGTAAGAAATGATGAACATAAAATTCAAGACTCAGTAGTCATGATTAAAAAATTTTTCCTTAAAAAAAGAGTTTAGCATCCAAATATAGATAAAAATAAAGGATTTAACAAACATTGATCTACACTATTTTATATATGAACCTTCAACAATTTTGAACAATGAACAGTATCTAAACATTCAAATAAAAACATATGATTATTATAAACCAAATGACATACTATTTTATGGAACAATTACTGCAATGATAATTTAGTAGAAACCATAAATTTATCATTAGTATGCCTTAAACATATCACAATAACCATAAGCCAGTATTTTTATGTTTGGAAGATGGAAGAGTTCAATTAAATTATTGTATCCCCAGGTTCATAAAATTTAAGGTTTGTAAACAACAAAATAAAATTTACACGACTAAAATAAGGAATTTAATACTTACTGTAACAAAACACTTAGATTTGATTTTGTCAATCCAAAAATCTTCTTCAATAAAGTTTCCTGTCTCTCTGAGCAGTTCCTTTAGCTGATTGAGAGTAAATGGTCTCACCAAATTTTGAATGAAGAGAATTTTCGAAACAGGTCCAGTCTCAACTTGATCCACTTCCATCTGTTCTTCCTGCTGTGGCTCTTGGAATCGCTTCATATTGGGAATTTGCTTCGTGGTATCTACAACAAAATTAGAAATCAATTGACCTTTAAATAGCAACAACAAAAATCTGTGATTTCATGAGAATTTTGCCCTATTCACTTTTATCAGGTTACCAAATTTAGAATAAGTATTAAAACTTTAAATTATTTAAAACTCACATGGAAATTACCAAAAATAATTTTCTAAGAAAATAAATAAAAGGAATCTAAATAAATGAACAAATGATCCATCTAAACATTTCCTATTTAAAAAGAACATGTTATTCCAATTTAAAAAAAATATTTTATAAAAAAATTCTTTAAAAAAATTACTTTTTGGAATAATAAAATATCTAACAGAAGGACATGGATTGGAAATTGAATTCGGAATTAGGTTTAGTATAATGACAAAATGTCATATCATTAAAATACTAAAAAGCTACAACCAGCCAAATTTGAGAAAATGGTCCTCAAATTTTTAGCATAGTGGATATTGCTTGTTACATTAGCATAAACCATACTAATACTGAATAATTGTTCCAAACTACACAAATGACAAAGTGCTGGCATAGTATTCATAAGAGCGAAACTCACTTCTGGACTAGCATTCACCTTTTTTTAATTTTCTTTACAAAAATAAATATTTATTCTCCCAGTGTTGAGATTATAATTTAGTTTTTAGAAGAAAAATTAACAATATGAAAAATATTTAAATATTCCCTTAAACTAACAATTTAAAGTTTAATTAATATGATACTCATTTTTTAAATTATTGAATAATAATTTTAAGTATTAAAATAGGTATAAGTATTATAGGTTATTGAATAATAATTTTTAAGTATTAAAATATTTATATATAGTTAATGATAAAAAACAACTTAAAGCATCATTCACTTTAATTTTAAAATCAGATAAGTTTGCTTGCACTTTTTATAAAATTTATAAAACTTAATAATAAAAAGTGCCTTTATTGGCACTTATTATAAAATTCCTAAGCACATCCAATATGGATTCAACCAGATTCCAGAGATCTTGAGCAGAGCACATTTCACATAATGCTCAGTGTGAGTTTAAAAACCAAAAACAAGAAGGCATGTTATCACAAATCTTTTAACTGTTACAGATGGTTTTTTTAGCAAAGGTATCATAGAATAATTTTTTTCTCGCATGAATTATCCCCATTTTAACATATACTAACAATGGTCACAAATGATATTAGTGTCATAAAAAATATGAATGAATATATGCTAAAGCTGTGCCGAATATTCTAAAAGTTTTTTTACCATGTTGTCTGCTTAAGGAAAAAATGTTATGTAAGGGTGATGCAAGAAAGTGTTTAACTGAATATTTGAGAGTGGGAGAAGCATATTTACAGAAAGAAGGAAGGACAATACAATAAGGCAATAAAAAATAGCTTTTTAAGAACAGAACCTATCTAATATGAAAGAAAGCATGACATAAGTAAGGGTGTAAGGGAAGTTTCAGTTTTGATTTGTCAACTGGATGTATGTAAGTTACATTAATGTTGTGAAAGTGGTTCACTAAGTGATATGAGAAACATGAAATGGTAAACCTAAATGTTTGTGTAGTAATTGAGTGGTATGATCCCCAATGGAAGTATGTATTCATGTTTTTGTGAGGGACAGTTGTAAGATTGTTAACCCTTTTTAAGGCTGTGGTAATTATCTTACCACCACCTTAAAATATTTTGAAAATATTGTAGCTCGAAAACTAACTAGAAACGGACAAAAGTGTCATGCTCAACATCAATGTTACTTTCTGTTCAGTTCCTTGTTATGTTGTTTCACCAGAATAATTTGAAATGATGCATTTGGTAATTTACAATGTATCTGGTTTTTCTACAACTTATTTCATGTGTAATTAATATATTTTAAATTGTGAAATAACTAATAATAAACAGTTTTACAAAAATCCTATTTACTTGTGAAATTATTTATATTTCATATTTTTCTATTGAATAAGTTAGTAAAATGTCATTGCTAGTTTGGGACAGTGGAAAATATGTAGTTTTCACAACTGTAATTAACTACAAACACAACAACAAAATGTGAACAAAAATACTTGTTTTGGTCATAAATGAGCTACTTTTTTCCAAATATAATGTAAAATGAAAATTTTGAAAGAAAACAGCTTGTGCTCGTTAAAGGGTTAAGGTGTATGACAGTAAGTATAGGATGATGAAGTTTGGAAAAGATAGACATACATTCTATGAACAAAACAAGATTCATATACGTTGAATTTACATGGAGGAAAAAACACAACTACTCTTTCAAGAAAAAAAAAAAAAAAAAAAAAAACACCTTTCAAAATTTCCCTTTTTATTTCTGCAAGTATCCCCCCCTCCATTTTTATGCAATCCAATGCCTCTTTTATAAATTTCATTGTAATTCTGATAGTACAATTGTCTTAGACATCAATGTATCTGGACTATCTTCATCTTAATCCACATTAAAAAAAATATTTAAAAAAACAAACCATGAGAACATTTTATATTATGCTAAGTTAAATTCTAACTTTTCAATGGTTTGCAATAATTTTAAATTATTAGTTCCTTCTGTATTTATTTTATCTTGAATGTTCTGCTTTTGTGCTATTTTGCCAAACTGCTTGCTCCAGAACAGAAACTGTGTTAGTCACAATGGTATATAAAAAACTTCCCATAAGCATCACCAACATTTTTTTGGCCCTAAGACACTGCAATCATAAGAAATAAGATGAGACAGCACAATCCATCTTGTTTTGATAAGTCCTTACATTTTGTTTGTTTACTTCGTGCTTGACAATGAGTATTCTTATAATTTCCTCAATCAATTTACTTCAATGAATACTGTCACTCCCTCAACTAAATTAGAATACACAGGTTTCTTAATATAGTAGGTGACTTGAGAAGCGGCCTTCCTGGGTCTGGTTACATATGTAATAAATTCACATTTTCATTAAAAAAATTACTTTAATTATTTAAATCCAAATTTAAAAACCATTTTAATTGCCCCAAGCAAAGTTTTAAGAATTGACATGTACTTCTCTTTGCTCTGCAACAATCATAAATAAAGCGTTGCCCTTTTCTTCTCCAATGGTTATGATTGAAGAGTAAATTTAAATCCATCTTATAAGTTTTAGGATAAAAATAAATCAATTTTCAACCTTTCTACATAATTAAAGTTTTTTTTTTCTATTTATATTGAAATAACAGATTTAGAGACATTTAGAATTGTTAGAAATTCACTCTAAATGATTTTAATTTACTTCCAAATATGGAATTAAAATATGTTATTTTGTAGTGTGAGGTATCGAGATACTATCTGATAACCTTTTATATATATACTGAATATGTTTTCTTCTGATACTGATTCAAACTCAAGGAAAATACACAATGTACACAATATTCTTAAAGAAATGATTACCTTCTTCTGGTTTGTTGACTGTTATTTCCATGTCACTTTCTTCCTTTGACAGGGAGACAGGTTCTTCAGGAGTAGGATCTTTCAGAAGTTTGAAATCCGGAAACCAGTTCTATAAAGAAGCATTATATATTTATATTTAATTTAAATATTTTAAAGCAATACATTACAGGAAAAAAAGAAGCAATTCATTCAAGTTGCTGTACAGTTTTGATATACAGATGAAAAATTTAATTTTTACCAGCCAGATATTAAGATCCCTCCTCTTTCTTATAATTTTTATTGCATTTATTTTCGGAGAATTAAATAGCTTTATAAAATTATATTTGAAACTATCTACAACAGAAAACATTGCATAAATTAATTATACCATTATTTAAACTAGAGAAAAATGCCAACCTAGATATAAACATATGTTCATACAAGAAAAATACAATGACAAGACACATCTTGCAAAGATATTATTTGAATAGTTTAATATGTTATATGAAATACAAAATAGTTTTATATCTATATATCATCAAGAGAAAAATTTAGCAACCAAAAATGAAGTAATAAAGATTTCAGGATTGAAATACAAGAAATGAAATTAACTAAAGCAATTATCTATTTTGGGAAATTATGGTACAAATAGTCACCACCAATGAAAGATCCATTCTGTGTTCTTACTTTGTATCAATGATTTATTGTTTACATCATAGTTATCCAGTTATGGACTAATATATTAAACAGAGATGCAAACTGCATAAGTTACAGGATATTATTTCATGGAATTTGAATCCTTTTAAAATATATGAAATAGTTATAGTATAAAATTTACATTAGCACATAAAACGGCATAAAAAATGTAAAACACACAAATAACAGAAAAATTCAACATACCTTTAATGAATCTGTAGAGATGTTTATTGTTGGTGTTTTTTGCGAAGAAGCTAAATTACCCCATTTACTTCTTTTACTCTTGGGCTCATCATCAGATGCTACACTTTGACTGCGGCCTTTTAAAAAAAAGAGAGGGAAAATTAAACTATTCTATTGTACTTGTGGGTCTCATTCACATTCAGGGGAGCAAGCAAAGCTAATAATATCACATTATTTCATTTATATTTCAAAAATGAATATTGGAAATTAAATTTCACAATTATAATTCATCAGAAGTTTTACGATTTATATCAAAAATTACCCACAAGAAAGTCTATGTTTATGATTTAAAAAGTCTTTTTAATACAAGAAGAAGAAGGGAAAAAATCCAGAAATAAACTTACTTGATAAGGTAATTTTTCTTGAAACATATTGTGTGCAAGTAGGAGCACAAGAAGGCTGAAACAATAAAATTTTATTAAATACTAGCTAGTGCCAAGCATGTTGTTACCACACAAGAAACAATGGTAAAAATGTAGTTTGATGTGTCAAATATGTAAATAAAGATGATGGGCAAAATAAACACTTCTGGAAACAGTTACGGCTCCCACTTTCTGAGTTTAAAATATGATCTTAATTGATAAATATTGTTTCATCAGAGATTTAATTTTTTTTTAAACCTTTGGGACATCTACCACAGCTTAATAATTTTAAAATAAAGAAGTTTTTTAAAATGGCACCAATGTTTTGTTGAGTAGGGAATAAAATGTAAGGAATGTGATCCCTTCGGCATCTAAGGAAGGGGGGAGGTCATCTACTTCTTCACTAACAATGGCATTCTAGTAGATTCATTAGCTCATTGAGCACAAGGACTGTGTGGATGACAGAATGTATGTATTAATTTCTTTCTTCATTCAGGTTCAAACTATTTCTACCTGTCTCATTGATCATCAATTCATTCTAGAACAATCAGAAACTTAACAGACACTAAAAAAAAAAAAAAAAAACAGTTAAATCAGGAAGGGGGGAGATTACTTAAAGTGCAAGGAATTCCATTGCAGATGATTTCTTAAAATAATAATTAAGACAATTTCTAAAATGCATACAGATTGTTAAGTATTGCAAAACAATAAATATTTTCGATTCATATTCACATTAAAAATAACCTTACAGTGTCTTATTTAGTAATAAAGAACTTTTAATTATAATACAAAACTAAATTAAAACCTTTAATTCCTCTTCTTTAATTTAAAATTTTTCATAAAAAAAGTTTCTAGTTCATGCAAAATTCAACAACTGTTAAAAGCCATACACAAAACAGTATTAAGGTTGATATAAGATTGTTTAATCAGGTTACCATATTGGTGACAACATCGGGAGCACAGTAAACAACATTTCAACTGAAATAATTTTGGAAACTTCATTTGAAATAGCTATCATATTTAGCTATAGGGTAGACCATTTTTTGTTTCCTCATCCTTAGCAAAAACAAATTTCTTGTCTGTCTAATTCTTGAGCATCTAATATACAACAGGTCATGAAAAAACATGGATTTTCTATCGCAAAGTTTTATTTTCGGATGAATGGTAAGGCAGTCCATAAAATATATTCCACAAGCATAAACTGACAACAATTTATCATAATGCAATGAATAATACAAAAGTGCATAAAACAAGAAGAAAAATTCATTCTTATATATTAGATTGCTTGCAAATGTGAAAGATATATTTAAAAATATATTTAGTTTTGAAAAGTTACCTCTCTCTGATTTTCTTCACTTGATTCACTAATTTCAGATTTCTCACTGAAAAAAAATAATGAGTTTTTATTTATTTTTTTCTTTTGTAATCATGAGAATGAACAAAGTTTTAGATTAAAAAATTATTAAAAGATTTATAATGAATCTGTAATTTATGAATGAAATTATTTCATGAAACCAACTAAGATGATTAATTTGAAGTGGAAGTTGAATTATATTTGCTTTAGCCAGCACTTTAAAACAAATATATTTCACCCATTACATATATGATTACTATTTAAGTAATTTTATAAAAATGTTTTTTAAATGCTTTTCTAAACATTATAATGATAAAGAAATAAAACAAAAATCTAATTGAAGACCTACCTTTTACTCTCTATATCCGTTTTCTTGTATTTAGAAGCAATAACAACATTATCTCGTTTAATTCTCAGTTTTTGTTTTAAAGGTTCTTTTTTAACAATTATAATGTTACCTATCTTAACAGCGCCAGGAATATCACTTTCAGAAACAATAGTTTTAGCAGGTTCTGCCTCATATTTAGTGGTATCCGAGGAATCCATATTTGTTTCATCGGAACATATTTTAGATCTTTTTAGATCAGGACTTTTTTCTCTACTCCTACTTCTAGAATCCCGACCTTCTACAGAACTTTGACTCTCCTGCCCAGGGCATTTGATTAATGCAGCTGAATCTACACTTGATTCGTCTGTACTCTCTCTTGCAATATGAACTGGAGAACTCTCTTGACTTTTACTTCTTGAAATCTGGTTATCATCAGAACTTCCACTTTCAGGATCCTTTTCTTGCCCACTTATCTTTGATGAAATAATAGAGTCACTAGGCAATTCATTTGGTTTACGTTCAGGACTTTGTTCACGACTTATACTTCTGGATTTTGGACTTTTAGATTCTTCTGCAGGCATATGAGTTTCTTTAGTATCAATATGTGATTCAGATTTATGTTTAAGTTTGCTTTGAGGAGGACTTCTTTCTCTACTTCGACTTCTAGACCCATCTGAACTTTCACTTCTTTTTGCTCTAGATGTTTTAATCAAATTAATAGAATCCACATCTTGTTCAAGTGGCTTATTTTTTGAGGTTATATTAACTGGACTGCTTTCTTGACTTCTATTTTCAGAGCCTTCATCTTCTACACTTTTATCCATGTGTTCTCTTAACTTTTCATTCGCATCCTTAGAGAAAGTTAATGATTCATTTATGTCTTTTTTCAATTTCTTTCCAGTTGAATCATCATCATGAGAAGGACTTTTAGGAACTTTATCATCATCTAAAACCTCATCTTCATGGCTTGCTTCCTTTTGCTTGCCAGATTTTTCAGCTGGCTTATTTTTAGATTTATTCTGATTAGGACTGCTATCCCTACTTCTCGAATTCTGATCACTCTCTTTGCTTTTTTGCCTCCCATATTTGCTAGTAACTACAGGTTCAACATCTGCTCTATCGATAAGTTTCTTTTTAGCTGGACTTCTACTTCTGGAGCTTTGAGTTCCCTCTGAACTATCACGGTTACGATGTCTATTCTTTTGTCTTGCAGAATGTCTTTTTTGTTTTGAACTTTGTGATGGACTTCTACCAGAACTTGAGCTGCTAGATTTGTCGTTTTCGGAGTCACTCTCTTTTTTTGCCCTTCTCCTTGATTTAGATTCCTTGTATTTACCTTTCTTTTTCTGAATTTCTTCCTCCGAGTCGGAGCTATGATCACTTTTACTGTCATTAGATACAGATTGTGATTTCCTTCGATTATGAGTAGTTCTGCGCCTTTTAGATTCAATACTAGATTTACGAGTTTTTCGTTCATTTTCTTTTGACAGTGATCGAGAATCTCGGCGATTGCGAGACACTTTACGAGTACTTGAATCTTTTTCATATTTTCTAGTCCTTCTATCTTTATCTTTCGATCTAGACCTAGAATCTCTGTAACTGCGACTATCTTCCTTTAACTTTTGAGATCTCTCTCTAGATTTAGACCTTGAATGTCTACGAGGTGGAGAATCTCCACTTGACCTACGAGACCTTTTTCTCTCTTTGGATTTCAATCGAGAATCTCTATGAATAGGTATATCAACTTTAGATCTTCTTGTTTTTCTATCACTTACATGTGCTTTAGACTTTGAACTTTTATGGTCATTTTCCCCCTTTCTAGTTTGAGATCTAGATCCTAACAACTTAGAATCATCAAAATTGGATTCTTTTGATCGCTGTGTGATCTCGTCTGATCTTTCATTTGAATCATTGTCAGGACTACACAATTTCTCAGAGGGATCCTCGTTTGAATTTTTCTTTTCACATTTTTTTTTGCTGCTCTTAATATCGGCAGGATCTATTCCATTTGAGTGAGTTTCTTCTGTATTATTTACAGATTCATTTTCAACAGAATCAGATGTAGATTTAGATTTCACATTCCCTGGGCTTTCAGGTAATTGAATATCCATAAGAGAATAAGGCACCTATATTGAAAAAGAGAAAATTACAATTAGTTTTTGTCAATAAATCTGCTTATGAAAAAATATTAACATTTCTAAAAACAGACATTCATTATAGAAAGAGTACAAAAATGACTGAAAATATTTTTCATAACATTATTAAAACAATGTGAATTTCAAATTGCATTTCCTCTTTTTCTGGAGGGGGGAAAACAAACTAAGAATATAAAGCAAGTTTAACATCATAAATTATACAAAACAAATTTATCAAATTGCTTTTATATAGATGAAAACTTCAATATTTCAATAATTTTTCTTAGAAGTTATTTGTTATAATAATTTTAATTATAAAATGCATGAGGAGTTTATTTAGATAATTACGAAAACTTTACGATTAATTACGAATTTAGATAAAAACAAACATCTTTCAAAGTTTGCTATAGCGAGGCATGTTCTCAAAAACAAGCAATTGTGATTATTAAATCAGGAAGTAGGACTAGCAAATACAGCACAATTTTATTTATTACAATACGCTAGTTGCCTGAGATAATCAGCTAACTTACTGAGAATATTGATTACAATTATTTCAGAAAAGTTATTTATATATAATTTGATATCAATGATTCCACTAAACTGAAATTAATGCCATTTTTATTGCTATTAACATGAACACCTCTAATGGAGACAATCCCATAATATTAAAAACAATAATATCCAGTTCATATACCTTTAAACTTTTGAACTATTGTAAATTATGTAGATATTCAACACAATAATACTCTTTTAGCTTTTAACTTAGTAAACCATATGATTAAAAATTTAATGAACAATGAAAATGATTTATATTTCTATACAACAATGTAATGAATACCTGAAAATTAAATTTTATTTCTAAAATTTTGAGGAAATTAGCATAGTCAAAACGACTAGTGCTTTTCTTATATGATAATTAATTGCAATTACTCAATTTGAAGTTATAATTTAATTTTGGGACAAAACTTTTTTTTTTTAGTTATCTAAAAAAAAACAAATTTTGCTTAGTTTTTTTGAAGAACTGAACTTCTAATGTTCTTATCGTATAATATCAGAGTATGAACCTTATCTTATATATTAGCCTCCTCTGACAACCAATTGGCTTAGCTGGAAAACATTGTTTGTACTCAATTTCCTCATATTTTTTTATACATAAATATTTACTTTCCCTATATCAAAGTATTTCCAAGCATCAAACTGTGATAAACATTTAAGTCTAGCCATTTTTAGAATCTTACACTTCTTCTAAGTATATTCATGATATTTCCTAATTAAAGTTAGTTACATTAAGAAAATCCCTTTGAAATCCATATTTTAATTAAAAATAATTTCTGAGAAACTGTCAAATTGTAAAATGTTTGAATTATTCATGAATTAGCTGCTTAGAATATTCACTAAATTGAGAAAAAAAAGTCTGAAAGTTCAAATTATACATTTATTTTTACAAATTAGGGAAGGGAAAAAAACCCTAATTTTTTGTTGTTGTAGTAGTTAAAATGATTTTTTTACTGAGAAAGTTAATATTGAATGAAAACAACAAAGATTATAAAAATTTGTATTTGCCTAATATAAAATTTGTACATATGCATATTTAATAATGTATTAGGCAAATTAGTTTTCAGTTTGGGGATTTTCTAACTTTATTTTTAGGAAAGACTGATATATATTGCAATATATTCATGAACATCTCAAAATGTCTTATTTCCCCAACCTTTTATAAAACTGACTCTGGATGTACTCAAATTTTAAATCTCTTACCATCAAAAAGTATATAAAAGTTCTTATGCATTTTTTGGTATCAAGTAGTTTGCACAAATAGACAATAATGAAAATATATGGAGTTTGCGCCTTAAAACATCCCATGGGGTTACTTAGTAATTTTCAGAATGGTCTAAGTGAGTTTCTCCATTACGTAATGCAACCACCTTGGCAATATATTTTGGTTGTTACAGATAAAATCCGTGAAAGTGGGAGGGGGAGCATAAAAAACAAATACTCAATAGAGAACTCGGTTACCACTGGCACTGCTTCTTTTTTAGTGTTTTTTAAAGATCATATCCTTTAGTTTTATTTTAAAATTGTAAAGTTAATCAGCATCATAAAAACCTGATATTAAAAATCGTTTCATCTGCAATAATAAGATGAAGAAAGGATGAAACACACACACACACTGATAATACAGATTTTCATTCATTTTTTTAAAAAAAATACAGATATTCAGTTAAGTGTATCAGTATTATCATATCACTTTGCATGAAGATATTTTTTGGGTAACATCTAATTTAAAATTATAGAAATGAAGATGAAGTTATTGAGAAATTCTATTATTCTCTGCAATATACAATAGCTAGTATATATACTTTATAAGTTTTTCACATTAGAAAACAATATGAAAGAATTTTATAAGAAATACAGATAGCTTCCCAATATTTGTAACCAATATTCATTTAATTGAATAGACATGATAAGGTATTGAAGAGCTTTCAAATTTTCAACAATAAAATTCAGAAAGGATCAATATTTCAATTTTTTTTGACAGTTTTTACAGGAAAACTATTCTTAAATTATTAATCCTCTAAATTGAAAATTTTCATTTAAATACTGAAATAGAATTTAAGTACCATGAAGAGTTTCAAATTAATCAAAGAGTTACAACAAGATGTACTAAAATAGTTATTTTAAAACAATTTCATAATTTAAATTATTTTTGAAAAATAGCAATTGCAAATAGAGAAATAAGGTTTCAAAATATTAATTTTTGTAAGCTTATAGGATTTATTAAATATTATAGTCCTGTTAGAATGTTATGCAGAGAAAAGTAATTCAACTAAAAGTACTTTTTTGTTATAACTGGGTGACAGCGAAATATTGCAGAATCCTACATTATTTGGTGATTTTTCGCTGGTGTCAGGCTAATGGTAAAGTATCCAACCAACAAATTAAAATTCATTGTATTAGAATTTAGTGCAAGACATGAACCTGAGTTTTAGTTACCAACAAAAAAGATGAATATCAATTCAAATGCATTGAAAGTCAGAATTATAATCTCACTTGTAGCTTGTATTTGTGTTAAACCGAGTTTATGGCAGATACTGTCATAAATTTTAATTCTATAATTAGAAATAAGCTGTAATAACCAATTACCAGGCATATCCACTTCACTAATTACAATTATTCACTAAAATTTAATTCTAGTAAAATAAAATGCAGTAAAAATATAACACACATTATATATATATATATATATATATATATATATATATATA
>JAOUZG010026315.1:299804-317433 GCA_026289955.1 Argiope argentata | reverse complement strand
ATATAAAGTCTTCAAGAGATAACTTTTTAAAAATACATTTCAAAGATATAATTTTATTTAAAAATAAATACTTCCCCTAGTTTTTCGGGAAATTTATTAAATTAACAAAGCCGACTAACCAAATATTGGTTACAAATTTTCCAAATTATATCAGTATACTTTAAAAACATTTTAGAATGAAAATATATTTTCCTTTGTAAGTCAAAATAACATTGACATATACATGATTTCCTTAAACTATCCAACTTTTCCAAAACTATTTCTTTTCAACATTCTTTTCATATTTACATTTCTAAGTACAAGTATTTTTCACCAAAAAAGACATCCGTGAATTTATGTAAATTAATATCTTAAAAAATAAATTTCAGAAAATACAACATAGATAACAGAAATGACTAATAATAAATAGTTCTTTAATTCTGAATAGATTAGAAAACATTAAAAATTTCACCAATTATAATTTTGAGAAAAAAGAAGAAAATAAAAATAACTAAGCACCTCACAAATATATTTTTAATTTCTCTATTTCACTTTTGAGAATAGTACCCATTCTAACATTTACTATTAAGAAATCTAATGTATATGTATTTATTGATTTGTACATGGTGTAGAGCTTGTAGCTACCAAATTTCATAATAAATATACTTTAGAAATTTTTAATGCACATCTTAAAGTTAGCAATAATAACAATTTGATTGCTGCACAATCCTTTACTTGAATTTTATAATTTTTCAACAACATTTTTCACCATTGTAAGACAATTTAAAAAAATTTCATTGTTCAAGAAGTTTGATATTAAGAGACAGAGTTTAAAAAATGCAAAGCACAATAAAGTAACAGTTATAAGATTTCTACAACAATAAGAGAAAAATGCTTATCAAAATTTAATGTTAAAATCATTAACACCCAGCAATGATTGAAGATTTCGGTTAAGTTTTTCAAGAATAATTGTGTCCATGTAACAGGGATCAAGGGGGACCAGTATATATGATATAAATTTATTGGAATAATAATTTACTTTTAGAACACTATAATTAAAATCGAGATTTAATTTTTAGAGCGCAGAAGGTGGATACTTACTGTGGAAAATTGTGTAGCTGGTTCCATCTTAGGCAATGGTATAGATTCTGGAGAAACAATTTCTCTATAAACAAACAAAATTATTTTCAATACATTCATAGAGTGAAATTTAATTTAATGAAATAGTCAAAATAGGCATAGGTTTCTTTATTAAGTACAATGCCATTGTTTTTATATCAATATTAAGCATATCTAAACAATTACATAACAAATGTACTTCAGATTTATTAAATGTACATAGTTCAGTTAAGAGTAATTACTTCATGTAAATATTAAATAAACATTTAAATCGAAATCCCTTTTTCTTTAAAAAATCAAAATCATATAAATAGGAATAAATTATGCTGTTAAAATATAGTTAGGCTTGAAACTTTTAATTGCTTTCCATATAAAAAATACAAAACCTGATTTGATAACATATTCTTAATCGCAAAATATATTGAAAACCCGATACTAGCTTTTGCTAAGAAATTTATCAAATATACTGATACCGGCTACGATTGTTTCTCAGAAAGACTTGAAAATCAAAAGAACGCATGAAATTTAAAATACATAATAGATGAATTAAACAACAAAAATATATAAATAAAAATAGTTATGAAATTTTGACGACATTTTTTGTACCATAAAATTTACCTTCAAACCGGTATCACGCTAAGAATAGATGTGTTATTACATCACAATTTTATGTAAAATGAATTATATTTTACATCATCATTATTTTGAAGAACATAGATTATTGTGTAGATAAATTATTTACCTTTACTAAAATTAATCACGAGGAAGATATATAATAATACAGGCCAAATTTATAGCAATTCACTTCGCGTTCTTCTTTCTCGCTATGTACTGCAGTTATGTAAATACAGTTACAGTTAAGTTTTCAACAAATATCGATATGACAAAATATTCGGAGGGAAAATAAAATGCTAATGATTTCAAAACAATATTTCATAACAATACGGAATTAAAAAGTCTTATCCTAAGCGAAAATTTAATAAGCCTCCCCTTAAAAAAAAAAAAACTCTCGGTTTACAAACGCCAACTGTTCATTAACGACTTAAGCAAACGACGTCATACAAAAACAGCGCGTAAAATAAACATTGATCAAACACAAACATCAATGCAATGCAAAGAATTAATGATAAGATAAGGCGTTATTACCCGCAATAAAAAAAGAATTCAAGGCAAATTGCGAAAACTTCTGCAGGTAATACATCGATCTATTATAAGTTTTGCAAATAATATCACGTTAAGGTGACCTTTTCTAATTTTTAAGACAATGTTTATTAATTCTTATTTTTATATATATATTTAATAGAATTATACGCGTTTCGTAATTTAACAATAATTTCCCCAGGAAGAAACATTTCAACAAAATATTTTTCATAAGTTTAATTTTATTTAAATTTCAAATTTAAATTCCAAATATTCAGTTTTATCTAGCAATAAAATCTATAAAAAAAATATTGAATCCTTAGGAAATACTGAGAAAATTTCAAATTTTTTTCTTTACTGTTTTTATAAAACTAGATAATTTTATAGCAAAACTTAACAAAATTTTAAAAGTTAAATACAATGCAAAATGCATGTTTTCCATTTCTAATAAATAAAAAGTTATTTGTTTTGAAATTCTAACTTTGATATTTTGCATTATACCATAAAAAAACTATTTCAACATTTTGTATTACATCATAAAAACTGCTTTAATATTTAAAATTGTATCTTATGCAAGGTTTCTGATGTATCAAAAATTATCTCTCAGCTGTTTTAGCATCATTATCAAAAAAAAAAAAAAAAAAAAGCCATTGTGCATACAATGCAACCTGAAGACAATGCAGGTTATGACAGAATAATCAAGTACTAAATCAAGAATTAAGATAATGTAACAGCAAAATGACTTGACTTTGGTATCCTTTTAATGCTAAGATGTCTAAAATTTTCTTAAACTAAAGGTAACGGGATAAGAAAATTCACCGGGGTAGAAGATGATAATTCTGTCAATCCAGATCTGCCAACCCTTCCATCCCAAACCAACTAGCTAAAACCCAAATAAACCTTTTCTACTAACAAGGAAAATGACATAAACAATATTAAATATTGTCACTCCTTATTAAAATCAAGTCAAAAAACAATTCTTACTAATATTAAAAATATCTTAAAACTTACTGTACAACTTCAAGTAGTAAAAAAACCTGACAATATGATTTATAATTATGTTAACTCCATCAAAAACTACCACTTTAAATTAAACATTGCTGTCATCTTCTACTTGAACATTTATGTAATCATTACAATAAAGAAAATGAATTACTTTTATGGATAAAAGAACTATTCTGGTACATGCATATTGTTGATTGATAGTCACATCACACCAATATGACTATGAAACACTACTGATCAGTTTTATTATGTAAACTTTCTTCATTAGTCCTTTTCTTATAACACAATAAGCATTGCACGTTTTCTCCACAATTACTGTTTTTAATTTTCAAAAGCATTCCATATTTATCAGGTACTTAAAACTTTTCAACGACTGCAAGATTATGGGGGTGTAAAATTCACTGAATTTGAACAAACTATAGATAATTTGAAATCATTAATTATGAATTTATCTAAAATTAGTTTACAAATAAACCTTCAAATTTCACTTGATGAACATTTCCATCACTTAATACAACTGAATAATGTGAACAGAAACTAATAAACACCTGCTTAAAGAAATGGCAGTTTTTTTACCTGATGGTGACAATTTAATTTTATCATTAAAGATATTGCTTGAGTTTTCTTTACATTTTGGATAGAAATCCTCTTTAGTAACATACCTAATTGTGAGCATTCAAGATTAACCTTTCCTTAGAGGAAAAATTGTAACAGTAGGATCTTTAGTTCTATTGAAGGGCTAATACAGCGGCTTTATCTGATTTTAAGATTTCATACACCTATTTAAATAATATATATCTGCTCTAATTATTGAATTGTTTTATTTCTTTGTCTTATTCTATTGATTCATGCTTGATTGCTGATGAGAGAAACAAGAATAGAAATTACAAACAACTATGAAAAACTGCAGACTGTTATCTTGTAATTGCTAGAAAAATCCTTTCATTTTTTTCTTCTTAAAAATTAATTTAGAAAGTTTTTCTTTTAGAACTGATGTAAAGAACTAAGCTAGTCCTGAACCAGTCATCTATACAGATCATAACAATACAGAAAACAATAATTAAATAATTAGTTCACAGCAAATAATCTAGAGTTCTCATTTAATATTCAAAAAGAGAAGTAAATTAGATGGAAATATTACTTAAAATACATTACAGATATATAATTTAAATGAATTTTAACATAGAGTATGCTCTTAATGTATAGATGTTTTCAAAAAACCAATCAACACACAAAATAAAATTTTCTAACTCTATTTGATGTGGCAAATGCATTTTAGTAAAAGAGATTGAATTCTACCTGGAATCCATATTATTATATGAAAGCAAGATTTTTTTTTTTTTTACAAAGCAAACTCTAAAGGCTGTTGGAATTCAGTTTATTTTAAACATAATATGTTGAATGGTAATTGATGTGATCTCCAACACTTACAAATATGACAAAACTACTAGATTTAATTCGTCCTTATAAGAGGCAGAATCCAACTAATTCTTAGCAAATTTTCAATTGATAAAGGAAAAGACATCAAATCTAAAAACATCTTTTTGTAAGGGATGATGGTTCTGTTAATATAAAATAATATGATTTTATATATATGTAGTTTTATATACAAAATAGTTTGAAAATCTTTGTCTTGAGTTTACCTTAATAATAATAATAATAATAATAACAACAACAACATCTACTTATCTACTTAAAAGTTCAAATCTACCTTTATTAAAAATATTCTACTGCCCATTTTTATTTCATTCATTTTTTTTTACATAGAATTTTAGAAAAATCAGAGGGAGAAACACAGACACACACACCTTATTTTGCTGATTTAAAAATATTACATTCTCAATGATGTCAGTTTGTTTCAAAGGCTTATTTTTTTCCTCCATTTACGATTTTAAAAAGTAATTTTCAACAGCACAAAGGTAATTTATGTACATGGAAAATCTATTTTACTTCCTTCAACTAGCAACATTAACCATGTTATTTCATTTTAAAATGCTCACATTTCTTGATTCAAATTCTCCCTTTTTATTTAAGTATTCTAGAAGTGCAATAAAAAAAGTACTGACCATTGCAGTCTCTCATGATGTCTAAAGGGACAAAAACATTAACACCTATCCTTTTAAAGCTTTCCTTTCCTAAATGAACAGATGTCAAAAAAATTCTTATCAGAATATCTTAATAAAGTCGCTACACGAAAAAATTTGTTACTTTGCTTCGGTCTTCTGGTATGAAACAGATGTTTTCTACCTATGAACCTGTGCATTGACTATGCTCACCCCATATAATACTTTGTAGAAAAAGTTGCAAAGTTTTTAAAAAAAAAAACATTTTTTATTTTTCATAATTTTAAGGAAATAATGCAATTTTTATCTATTATTAAAATTTCGGTGTTCAACCATACTGAATAAACAGACATTGTACTAGGCAGGAAGGCAGAAAGCAGTGAAGAAAAAGCTTTGAGAAAGTATTTTGAGCTTATATAGGTTCAGAAAATAATTTGTTGACATAGTGGTTTGATTCCATGGGAAAATCAATAGCCCATATAACTCTGAAATTAAAGTTACACTGAAGATGGAGTTTGAAGGAATAGGAAAATAATTTTAAAACATCAATTAATTATAATATATATTTCCTGAGAAGTGAATGGTTGGGAACATGTAAAATTCAAGTTCCCATAATACTTATAGAAAGTCGAGAATAGTATGGAAAGTCAAATGGTATAATGCTAAATGACATGCATGATAATTAAAATATTCATTATATCCATTACCAAAAATCTTACTATTTCAGAATATACAATATTGTCAGAAAATTAATTTTTGTTTCTCAATTAAATGGAGAGGGGGAAAAAGTATTTTTCCGTGAATTAGTTATGCTATGATAATTCTCTGTACTTGCTTCAATAAAGTACAATCAATATTAAGGAAAATAAGGAGCTTAAGGTTTGTTAGAAGTAGATTGCTTTTAGAATACTTTGTTTTATACAGATATGTGTTGCTACAACAATCAATATTTTAAATTTATGGTATTTATTTTTTTAATTTTTTGAAAATACAAATGTGAAGTTACTGATAAATTCTTCTTCTGCCAAATTTGTGCAATGATTAATTAGTATAAAAATTTTCTATATGTACTATTTGATGCTAAGTTTAACTGATTTCAAGATTGGTACTTTACAATATATAGTGTTTTAAAAATAAAATTTAAGAGAATTATTTTATGTAATTCATTTTTTTTAAAATTATTACAACAGTTACAAAGGAGAGAGTAGGTTTAAAAATAAAAGATCAAACAAAAAAGAAATTCATATAATTGAAGTTTAGAATCCATCAATAATCAAATATTTTTAAACATAAGTAAAGATTACATGACTAAAGATGGTTTTTGCTGAAGTTCTGTGAAGTATAGAAATATGAATACACAAGAGTTAGGGTTTTGGAAAAAATTTCAACAATTTAAATACAGAAAAAAAATTGCACCAAGTTGACATTTAATCAAAAATTTTAGCAAGATAAATGCATGAATTAAATTAGCTCTTCAGCAAAATTTCAATAGTATTTAGATAAATTAAGAAGCAAGATTTCAAACAAAAATTTGGTAGGTTAAAGAAAAGACATGAGAATCAGATAGTGACTTTTAAATTGATGTAGTCTTTAAGATATCAAAATTTTAAAATTGGTATTCAAAATCTAATTTGAATAAATTTAATAAAAAGTTTTCCAAAAAGGTATCTATTGGGAATGTATTAAATATTGAAACTTAGTTGAATTATAGAATACTTTTTAGTTTTTAATTTATTATTCATCTTTATTAGCATTATCAAATCAAATTCATAAATGAATCTATATTTCTGTATGAGTAATTTACTTGATGATTAAGCTCTGAAAATGTTAAAAATAAAGTATCATTGAGAGCATACAAGTGTATCAAGTTTTGATTGTACCAAAAGAAAATTAGAAAGTAAGTGAAAAAAATCACTATCATTTTTTTTCTGTAAAACATGAAACCTGTCAAATTAAATAAAAGTTCACATAAATCAAAGGGAGAATCAATTTTAAATCAAAAAAAATATTCCTGTACATATTTAAGATAGAGTAATCAAAACTATTGGCCTAAACATTTTCATTTAAAAGCTGATGTTCTCTAATATCTTAAATTCACTCAAAGCCTAAAAAATGTTTTGCAGAGTACTAAATTATAATTTGTTAAGCATACTAATGGATATTCTATAAAACCATGTAGTATTATTCATCCCATTTTACAGATTAATAGATGTCCCATTCTTTGGCATTATATTTTATAAATTTTGAAAAGATTTATTCACTTTAAATATTTAGTCAAACTATGGACAAGTTTTAAATCTTTTTTCCTTCCTTCATTGTGGTTCAAAGGCAGATAAGGATGGTTTCAGAAATTTAACTGGAATTAATGCAAATAAAATTGAGATAAATCATAAGCTTATAGCATTTTCAAATGAGACATTTTGGTACTTGGGTTGTTTGCAATGTATAACATGCAACATATCCCATGTATCAATCATTAGCAATCCTAAGGCAAGGCATAATGCTTTACTAACAAATGTCAAATCAACCAGTTAGCAATTTTACAGGTTGTAGCGATAATTATGATTTTTGACAGACAGCTTGCTTATCAGAAGGATCAACTGAGAAAGTACATTGTCACTATAATGAAGCATGTCAAATTACAGTTTTTCATTGATTGCTGAGACTATAAAGGCACTCATCAGCATACTTCATAATCATTTAGGAAATGCTAAAATTTCATGTAACTCAAGAATTCTCAACTCCTATTTAAGTATTGAATTCATTAGTTTGGGATAGAAAGTAGAACTATAAGCTCTACATTGAAGATTGCCACTCAAATCTAGTGAGGGGGGGGGCTACTGTACATATATTCCAAGATGAGGAAATGTGTAAATAGCACTCACTAGCTTTTCAAGGAATATGATTTTAAAGAGTGGAAAAAGGAAGAAACGATTTAATATTATTGGGAATAATAGAATATTAAAAGGTTCATATTTACATTAAAACAAATTTCTTATTTATTATTAATATAGAATTTAGCAAAACAAAATTTATATAATCAGCGGGGCATATAATATCTTTCATGATTTTTAACTCTAAGCCACATAAAATTGAGGATTCGGTTGAAATAAAAACACAAAACATTTTTGTTATGATACAAGTCATTTAATGATTATTTAACAAAAACATTACAAGTCAAGATTACTTTTTTTAAATTTATTTTTGCAAATTCAAATATAACGATTTCTGCAGATTTTTCAGCCATCAGTTTCATGGCGCAAGGTGGACCTAATCTGTAATAAATAAGGCTCGACATTTCAGCACAGCCTAATGTACAAATTTTAGCTATTTCACTTTCAGTGAAGATACGTGAAAATATTTCCAAATTATCATATCCATAAAAGTTCAGCTTTAAATTATTGTTCCTGAACTAAAAATTTCAAAATCGGTTTATTTTCGAACTTTACATCTGAGGTTTTCGGATTTTGCACGTCATCTTTTCCTTTATTCCTGTTAGATATTAAGTCCAACATCAAAGGTAACTCTTTCAAACAGGCGTACAATCTTGTATGCTTTCATCTTCTGGCATAACTGGTACATACCTGTTTTCCCATTTTAGCTTTATTATCTTCTTAGACAGCGAGCAATACGCAATCAATAGATTTCATGGAGATTCTCGAGTCCATTCAGAAAAATTAGGATTTTTTTAAATTCACATAATTCGTATTAAATACGGATATTGAGCAAGTCATTGTTTAAAAAAATATGTTTCTCTATGTTCACAGTTTTTCTCCAACAATAATTAATATATATATATCTATTTAATGAATTCAAATATGGTAGCCTAAACACCACCGTACTGCTTCTTCAATGCTGCTATTCCCGTAAGAGAAATATATTCTATTCTTACACGCAATTGTCGAAGTCTTGCGCCTACTCATCACTTGCAATTCAGGCATCTCTTGGAAAAAGAACAACTGTCTCACAAATCTAAACTAGTATGATCTAAACAGAAAAAAGGGGAGAGAGAAAAGGACAGGGTTTACACATTACACAATTGCGAATGGTATTGTTTCGAAATTTTAATCGGCATTTTTGGGAAGGAAAAAATAACAAAGAGGTTTAAAATTCCTAGTACTTTTCATATTTTTATGAACATTTTCAAGTTTCCTTGATTTTTCCGATTTTTATATAGACGATTCATAATTTCGAGTTTTCTCGGTTTCCCAGTAGCTATGGCAACCCTGCTACAGAGACCAATGTCATCAAAATCAGTTTTTTTTAAGAAAGTAGCTTATAACTGAAAACATTCAAGTTGCCACATTACATACTATTATTAACTTGTACCGGCATACTCTTTCAGGCAGAGTGCATCGATGGTTTGCACTTGAATGTTGTTAAATGTTGCCTACCATCAACAATTTAATTCATTTAATAACTTAAAAATTTCCATACTGGAGAAAATTAAAATAATGAAAATTTAATAAACATTCATTGAAAAAGTCTGATTTATTTTTTTAAAAAACATAATATTATAAACTTGATAAAATTTATATAATATTTAATAATATTAACGATTACTCCTTTATTGTAACAATTTTTTTAAAAAACTTTAAAAACCCAGCGTTGGTTGATTTTTACAATAACTGCAACATGTAATTATTCTTCAAGTTCTTTTCATGGTATAATGTCAAGTCCTTTTTTCATATGAGCATTTATAATATTATTGTAACTTTTTATATGAAGAAAATAAGAACTTTCTTTTCAAAGTATTAACTTTTCAATAGTCATTTCATCAATACAGTGATTACCGGTCAAAAGATAACCAATAATTTTTCTCTCTTAATTGCGAAGTAATATTTTACAATTAAGAGAGAATAATTGTTGAGTGTGTATTAATTAGCGTTTATTACTTCAGCTTTAATATATATGTTAAGACATTTATGAGGCAAGTCTCACATACTAATTGCACCCTAATGTCTCTGTACAATTTTATGGTTTTTCATAAATAATTATATTCAATGCCATTTGATTGGCTAAATCAACATTTATTATTATTGAAATAAAACAGAACAGATTTTAGTTTATCATTTTCTTTGAAAAATTTGTGCTTCTAGGAGATAGGCCTAAGCCTTTTGCCAGTCCATTTCAAAAATTTCACATTGCTACATTTTCACAGCTCATGATGTTACTCTGCTTTTGACTAGCCTTTGTCAATTGATTTTTTGTTGTTGTTGTTGTTTCTTTTAGCAGAATCACAAATCAATTTATTTTTCCGCAAAAATTCTTTTGATACATATATACTTATATAAAAGTAAAAAGTATGGACTTCTAAAATAATAATCCAATAACTAATCCAATTACATCATATAAATGTAATCTAAATGGTTATTGCATTAATTTCCTGAGTAAAGATCAATATAAGTGTAATCTTCTGGGTAATATAATTTTATACCATATTTATGTTACTTGCCAGGAATATATTAAAGGACGAAGATGTGATCTTTCCATGGGATTATATTTTTGTTGGTACAATGCCTTTTACCAGGTTTAAAGGCATTTCTTGAGATATCAGCTCCTACAATATTTTGATTGATTGATTTTTCTGGCACAAAAGCCATTCCTGGCCATGCTGCGCCAAGCAAGTGGTAAGAAAGGAATTAAGAGTATAAGTACAAATATTGACTTCTAAATCGAAAGTTATCCAAATATAAATAAATGTGCCAGCATATTTAAAACTAAATGAAAAACAAATGCGATAAAAGTGCTAAAAGAAAGAAATGTAAATAGTCAACCATGAGCAGAAGTTAGAAAGTGCTACATAAAAATATAAAAACCATTGGTCTTTAAAAATGTTAGGGTGGAAATTCTTTCCCGCTAGGTCATGTAAAGTTCAGGATGATGATTTAAAAAAGTGTAAACGCTGAGAATTAAAAAGTGGGATTCAATTAAAATGTGATTTATAGTAAAATCTACACAACACGTGGGGCACTTTGGTGCCTTATCTCCAAATATGAGGTGCTTGTGCGTGTATGTCCTATACGGAGGCGAGTCAATTTGACATTAACTTCACGTACAGTATGAACTGGCTACAAATCAATTGTCGGTTTCATGAAATGTAATTTATTATTTATCTGCAAATCCCATGACTTTTGCCAGGTAGATAAAATGTGGTAGTTAAGGTACAGTCTAACGTCGCAAAACGGAAGTCCTTTGGTCAAAAATATCGAGGCAGATTTTGCAGCTGAATCTGCGTTCTCATTCCCTAAAATACCTACGTGACTGGGAACCCAACAAAATAAAATATTAAAGCCAGCTTGTGCTAGTATACGCAACATGAATAAAATTTCGATAGGAATTGGATGCATACGGTTGTGATAATTAGAGAGTGCTTTCAGAGCACTCATGCTATCAGAATAAATAATGTTTTGCTGATTATAAGAGGAAATTTTCTGAAGAGCACAGAAAATTGCCATTAACTCAGCAGTAAAAACTGAACAACAATTATGAAGGCGGTGACTCAATGCCTCAGATGGAAACACGATGCCACATCCAACATGTCCATCCGTGTCAATAGGCCCCAAAGATTTATCGAATCCCATAAAGGGGTTCAAAAAAGAAAAATTTAGGATATCCCAAGGGGGAAAGCAAAAGGAATCAACTGTTTTAATACGAACGTCTTTGAGATCCGAGTCGGACAGTAGCAATTTAACTCTATCATAAAATGGCAGTATGTGGGCAGGACGGGCATTTTCCAAACGACGCAGTTCTACTGGTAGTGACATATTGCTTAAAGGGAGCTGCAGAATAGATTTAAAATCAATTCGGGAAAGAATAACGGCATTATAAATACGGAGTAGGGAGGTTCGATCGGCGCCCCCAAGATGTTCTTGAGAGCACTTGCAGAATATTTAATGACTTCTCGCACTTTTTACGTTGGTGTAAGACATGTGGGAGGAAGGTAAGCTTTTGATCAAAAATTACTCCCAAGAACAGTACCTCATTCACTACAGGAATCACAGAATCATTTATATGAATACTGGGATCCTGATGGATGCTTCTTTTCCTAAAGAAATGCACACAGCTACTCTTCTCCGGTGAGATAGTGTGACCATTATTATTACACCATGCTACCAGCTTATTCACCGCGTTTTGCAAATGTCGTTCTATTAAGTTTACATTGCTGCCTTGGCATGAAATTTGCAGATCATCAACATAAAGTGATCCAGTAATAGATGAAAGCAAATGATTTAAAACCTGACTGAGGTAAATAATAAAAAGTGTGACGGTAAGGACACTTCCTTGCGGAACACCTTCAGCTTGAATAAAATGGTTAGAATAAAAATTACTAATTGGAACACGAAAGATACGTTAGGTCAAGAAATTTTGTAAAAATATGGGCAAGTTACCCCTAAAATCTAGGTTAAAAAGTGTAGAAAGTATGCCGTAGCGCCATGCACGGTCATATGCCTTTTCAGTGTCAAAAAATATGGAAACTAGGTGGTTTCTTCTCACAAAGGCATTGCGTATTTGAGTTTCCAGTAAGATAAGGTTGTCGAAAATAGAGCGACCTCTACGAAAACCACTCTGTAACGGGGAGATGCATCCTTGTTTCTCTAGTTCAAAAATTAGGCGATTATTGACCATGCGCTCGAAATTTTTACAAAAGCAACTTGTAAGAGCAATCGGTCTGTAGTTAAGAGGGACGGGTGGTTCTTTGCCAGGTTTTAATATAGGAATCACAATAGCTTCTCGCCATTGTGAGGGATATTTCTGCTCAGTCTATATTCTGTTAAAAAGTAGTAACAGATTGGACAGGGAAATGGTATTCAAATGGCGAAGCATGTTATATGTGATCCCATCTGGCCCAGGACTGGTATCGAGGACTTGAGACAAGGCCATTTCCAATTCAATCATCCCAAATTCGCAGTTATATGGAATAGTACGTCGGGTTTGAAAGCGCAAAGGCAACCGTTCAGTGCGATTTTTAATTGTCAAAAAATGAGTGTTGTAAGAATCAGTTGCGGAAACCTGTGCAAACGTCTAACCGAGAATGTTAGCAACGTCTAATGGGCTCGGATACATCATATTACCCGTTTTTAAAACAGGAATAGAAGTTTCATTATAGATCCCATTAGCAACCTTTACCTTTTTCCATAAAACTTTACTTGTAATAGAGGATGTGATGGATGAAACAAATTTAGTCTACGATTCTCTTTGGCTACGACGCCGAATGCGGCGAGCAAGTGCTTTGGCTCTTTTAAAAGCAATCAAGTTCTCAGTCGTGGGGTAACTTCTAAATATATTCCAGTTTTTTTTTTTTGTTGTTGTTGTTTGTTTGTTTCTTATGACAGTCGTGGCAAGCTTCATTCCACCACGGTCTACGAAATTTCCTTAGACGTGGGGAGGTTTTTGGAATGGTGATGTTAGTGGCTTTCATTAATGTATCAATAACATTTTGCACAGCTTTCGAAGTATCTGAATCACTGACCATATTCTCATCAATAACTGCCAGTTGCGAGAATGTAGTCCAGTCTGCCCGCTGGAACAGAAACCGTGGGGGACAAAAAGTCGCACTGCCGCTATCAGCATGGGAGATGATTAGGGGGAAGTGATCGCTATTGTACAGATCATTCCCAACTCTCAAATTCAACAACGGTAACAGCTCAGGAGAGCATATGGGCAGGTCAAGACAGTGGAAGCTACGTGTGGGTGCATGGAAGTACGTTTGTTCGTCAGCATAGAGCAGACAGAGATAATTATTTGCAATAAACTGTTCAATCTGCTGCCCACGAGTGTTTGTACTATCCGAGCCCCAAAGAATACTGTGCCCATTGAAATCTCCGAGTATAATAAATGGTTTTGGAAGCTGATCCACTAAGGTATCGAGGTCTTGTTGGCGTATGATATTGGGAGGTGGAAGATAAATATAGCAGACTGTGACCAAAGATCGTATATGAACCTGCACAGCCACAGCCTGAAGAGACGTATGTAAAAGGAGATGCGCGTTCGGATAAAGGTTTGAAGTGAAAATGCAGACACCTCCCTAGCCATGAGATCCATTACCCGCATCTTTCCGAACACAGCTATAACCTCGTAATTTTAAAGGAATGTGGGGTGTCAAGAGAGTTTCCTGAACACCGAAACAGACAGGATGAAATTTGTTAACAATGGACTTTATGTCCTGCAATTTGGACCAAATGCCGCGACAATACCAAGAAACAAAGGTATCCATTAAGAGAGATGCTTGGCTGGAGAAAGAATACAGGCATTAGTTTGAATTGCCGGATAATTGCAACTCATTTCAAGTTCATCGTCATCCGCAGAGGGATGTAGCTTTATATCAGGGCTATGAGATTTGTCCCCAAAAATAGTTGTTAAGTCCTTGTGGACATTACCTTGCATCGCCATCCCCAAGACGACGGAATTTTTGGATGTTGATTTCTTCAACTTCAGAGGAAGATCTTTTTGCGAAATACCACGTTTTGCTAGTCTTAATGTTAACGATCTTGGTGTTTTGCTTTTAGATTTTGTCTTCACAACCTTAGGGGTCTCGGAAGTGCTGTTAATTGATTGTGCAGTCAGAATCCGTAAGATTTACAGGTTGTTTGGATTTTTTAGAATGTTGTACACAATTTTCGCATGAACAATTTGAACACAAGGTGTTTTGAAGTGCAAAAACATAACTTTTACCAGGAGAAGGTGTTTGCGTTTGAATCTTGCGCCTAGCTTCGGGATAAGCAAGATCTTCTTTGAACTTAACATTTGTGATTTGTTTCTCTAATACCCAGCGCGGGCATGATCGGGAATAAGAAGGATGATCTTCACTGCAGTTCACGCACTTTTCTTGTGCTGAACATTGCTGGCTATCATGATCTTTTCCAGCACATCGGGGACATGTTAAAGAACCACGGCAATTCACTTTAGAAAGGCCAAAGCGCTGGCATTGAAAACACCTTAGGGGATTAGGAATATATTGTCTCACTGGTAATCTGATGTAACCGGCATAAGCGAATATTTTAGGTGTGTTAAAGGTTAAAATGTGGTGTTTTGTCTCAAGAATCTCTCCATCACGCCGAATAGTGATGCGGCTTACATTTGTAACACCCTGCGGTTTCATTTCTGATTCAATTACTTTCAGGGAACGTTTAGCAATTCCTTGGATGTAATTACACCTTTTGACGTGTTCAAGGATTGGTGTGGATTAACTGTGACTGGTATAGTTGCTAATTTTTTTAGTTTTTGTATCTGCTGGGCTTGCTTTCGAGAATTAACCTCAACAAGCAAGTCACCAGATCGCATTTTTTTTATTGGTGTTACATATCCGACAGTTCCCGTTACAGCCCTTTGAACAAGAAATGGAGATAAACTATTAAAAGTTTCATTGGCATTAGAGACACGTTTAATAACAAAAAAAAACTATTGAAATGGTAAGAGTTAGTAGGAATTGGTGCTTCATGATGCCCACTGAAGGGACTCTTTTTTGAAAACCACATATGATATTGAGGGAAATTCAAGCCCAACGGCACCGCCCACCACAGAGTCCAACAAGGGAAGGCAGCCACCAGCTCTGGTCATTCCCAGCCCTGGCGTTTACCTTAGTGCTAATCGGAACCTATACGCTGGGAGTTACCCCCGAGGACAGTGACCACCCTTAACGCCAAGCCCAAGAAATTACCCCTTCGCTTGATCCCTAGCAGTCTAACCACTCAGGTGACTAGGTACCAGCCAATTGATACACCGGGGACCACAGTGCACCCACCCGTCTCTCAAATGGGTTGCCAAGCACGGCCAACACGTGGGGACTTTGGCTGTCCATGAGAAGCAAGCAGAGCGGTGATAGCTTCTCATGGCGATCTCCCTCGCTTGCCGTCGAGGGAAAGAAGGATTAAGCAGACAGAAAAGGGTAGAATAAATAATAAAGGGTGGAAAGATCCCTGGGAACCTCGGGATTGGGCTACCCGAACCCACCTAAAGAAAGTGAGCCCCTAAGGCGTACAATATTTTGAATTTTGTTCAGCCAATTTTTTATTTATCACTGTAGCAATTACAATATTAGTTTTATATTCTCTTTTGAATATCAGATGGCGATGCGTGATTAAGTACGCATCCCATAGTTCATTGGAGTTGTGTATAGAATGAGATGACGCTGTTCTGTTAAGCTCTGCGCGTGAATGTCTTGTCTTGTTTCTGTTGAGTGAGTGAATGTGGTTATTAAAACATGTTCCTGAAAACATACTTCCTGCACGGATCCTAATAATCTAACTTCCACTACATCGGCGCCCAACGAAAAATTATGTCTGAGGAAATGAAAGTGAAGTCGTACCGACGATCACAAGAAAAATTTCCCGCCACCATATTGGCATTCAGCGAAAAAGAATTTCTGATGAAATGAAAGTGAAGTCGCCCCAACGATCACACGCAAATTTTCTTGCCACCACATTTCATCACTATTCTCATCTCGAGAACGTGTCGCCCTGACACAAGTCATCATTTTTCTCATAACGAAAACGGCTCGCCATTGTGTTCCAGGCAGTGTTTCAAGGAGTACTTCAGTATTCAGTTTAAATCCGAACTCGCACGGAACGTCGATCCCTATACCGAGTATAAATTTTTGTTTGTGTATCTCCAGCAAAAATTTGTATTTAAATTCAGTGAAGAAAGTGTGTGTGCATGTTTGAAATTTACAGCACGGAAAAATTCACCAGTTTAGTGTTGGTTGTTCCAATCCGTACTTTATTCACAGACAAGAATCATAACACTTGTTTGTTGGTTTTGGTGTTGTTCACTTTAATTGCATCCCGCATATGTTTCATTGAAATACAACATTCTTTCATATTTGAATTCACTAAGATTTTTCTGTCTTCTGTGAAATGTTTTTATATATTTAATAATTTCTAAGTTACTTTTGTTTACATGACATATTCATCGTTCCCAGTTTTTAAAATGAAATATCTATATTGTTTTGTAATTTGATTTCAATAATTTACAGTACGTAAAAACATATCTTTAAAAAATTAAGATATCAAGTTGACTTTCAAATCGTATTTCTGCATTTTATTTCAGCTCAAATTGATTTCTCATATTTGATATATTTTTTAGTCCGTAAGTTAGCGAACGAAAACCAAAACTGTTCGCCTACAGAAATACCATTTATGTGCCCTTGAGCGACGCGGCAAGTCTCATTAAGTATTCATAATCTCAATCGCTTCCTAAGTGATAATGTAACAAGCATTCAATGTGTTTTCTTTTTGCAGCTGAATGGTATTTTGTTATTATGAAAAACTGTTCCGATAGATTTATTACTTTTATGGTTATTTATTTTATGGTTAAGAATTCTT
>JAOUZG010026315.1:211060-251724 GCA_026289955.1 Argiope argentata | reverse complement strand
ATATATATATATATATATATATATATATATATATATATATATATTCAAGATTTTGGCAGGAACTTCTATTTTGAAAATTTTGATGCAGAGTAATACATTTTAGAACGATATATTTACTGCAAAATTATAGATTTCAATGAAATTACGGATCAATTTGGTAAAAAAAACCCTGTTTCAAAATGCTTAAGTCATTGTTAGCCGAATTGGTAAAGTTTGTCTCATTCATTTTGAAACACTCTGTATTGTGTTTTTTGAAATTAAAAATCAATATAAAATTGCCATACTCTTTCCTTCTATATCGTGACACAGTCTGTTCCTCCCTGGCAACTCCAGATACGCTCCATGGTCACAGCTAGCAGGATTGTGCTTCCCCAAATCGAAATCTTCGAACTCTAGCTCCAGACTGCAGACGGATAAATCGGGTCGGTAAACCGTATAGATGCATCTATAATTGGGCCCGAAGGAATTCGGATAACCGGGAGATATCAGAGTTGCAGTTGGACTTCTGAATGTTTGGTCACATTGGTTGAGAGTTCTCTCTGAAAAATAGAAACACCTGTTTTCCAATCTATATCTCGATGACAACACACTGTTTTAAATAATTTCATTCCAGTTTGTGAAAATGAGATCTGATAGATTTTCAATTCACTTTTTTATACTTAATTTATGAAATTTTGTAAAGATGTGCATTCTTAAGAACGTTGTAAAATTTTAAGATTTTTAGAATTTAATTTTTATTTATTTTTAAGCAAATTTTGATTTTATTTAAATGATCCTATATTTGAGATAAATTAACTAAATTTTTTAAATCATAATAAATTACATTTTTTTTGTATCGGCATTTTTATCGGAATAAATTGTGAAATATATTAATGACTGAAATCAGAAAATATTTTTGTTATCAGAGTTTGTTTTATATGAAGGGGAAATTCCCACATGCTTGTAGTAATGAAAGCTAAGTATGAAGAAATTAAGCCATAAGAAATATTACGATAGAGAAAGTTTCGACATATTCATGAAAATTAGAAACACGTCATAAATCTTACTGCTAAAATAAAAATTCGAAACTCTTTATAAATGTTATACGTTTTTCTAATTTTTTTACACATTTTACTTTTGATTAAAGAAATTATTTTCATTTTCTTTTTGCTAAACGTACTTTCGAAAATGGATGGCGCCCCATTTTCAAAATGATAATTTATGAAAGCATTTAAAAATTCCATGCTAATTCTAAATTTAAAAAATTATATAAAAATTTAAAAAATACTCCTTTTTTATTTATTCTTTTTATTCAAATAATGTAAAAAAGAATTAATAAATGACACCTTAACATCAGAATAAAAAGTCCCATAAAAGAATTTCAAAAAAATCAGTCTTATTTTTATCCTACTAAAAATAAATAAAAAAGAAAAAAAGGAATAAAAATTAAGAATGTTTATTAACGAAATTAACTGTATTTTAAACAATAGAAAATGAGGTCTAAAATGTTGAGGAGGCAAGGATTAGTAGCAATAAGTTTTGGAAAACTGTTTATATTTTAAATGTATTTGCAATGTTTATATTTTAAACATATGTATCATGATCCTAACTGCTTTTATCACAGCTCAACTATTCATTTAATATACGCATGAAAATACATTCTACAATTTTGCGGATTTTAATAGCCTTAACACATTGATAATCAGTGTTATTAAGTGGTTTATAAAATAAAGATAAAAATTATATAAACAAGCACCAAAGAAGTTAATCTGCAATCAACACAAAGAAATAATTAACTACTTCCTAACGTTCATTATTTGTCTTACTTCCAACATTTTCAAATGAAACATTGAACCCATTTTACTTCAGCAGAATAAGTGGCCATCTCGACTTATTTGTAATGTCTTGGTTTCAAGGCCGAAGTGTTCCTATTTAGCCAAAGAATTAGATGTATTCTAATTATATATGCAGAAAGAGAGAGTTAGAGAGAGAAATATGATGGATCTGGTCTTTGAGTATGACTGATGATATATTTAAAGCAGAAAATTTAAGAATGTGCATCAGACACAGTTGAGGAGAAATCATCCAAATTATTATTTGTTAAAACTAACTACAACATACAGCTTAGTACATTTTTGTTGATTTATTAAAAAATAATGCAATTACGAAAAAAAAAACAATCTCGGATTTTTAAAATCTAATACAGGACAAAGTAAAATGAAAAACAATCAATTTTCTTATCTGAAATCTGTAAGTAGAAATATTTTTTCCTTCATTTATTAGCTAAAATCAAGCACGCGTTCATAACTTCTAATTATCCTCTTCGTCTGAGCACCATTTGTTCTAATGAATTAGGGTTTATCTTAAGAATCATATTTAGAGTAACTTTCTATTAAAAATTTAAAAATCAGGGCTGAAGGTGCGCATTACAACTAGCCCCTGGCTACCCCTAAGTTTTGAAAAATAGTGGGAAAACATTATAATAATAGCTATGTTGCTGCGCTTTTCCAAAGTTAGTTATTGTATTGTAAATAGCTTGTTATTAATGGATTGATATTAGTTCAATTTTAATTCAACGATTGAAAAGCGAATTCAAATTTCATTACAGTTCAGTTAAACATATAAAGTCTAAATGTCGAAAACCAAAAAATAAGAGATTAGCCCCAGATTGCATTATTTATTTCATTTTGGCACAATATTTATACAAGTCATTTTAAACCCTTAAATTTTTTAACTGATTTCTTAAATTATAATAACTGGTTCAAGTATTTTCATTCTAATAAATACAACCACCCAAGCGAACGAATGTGAATGTATTAATTTCAGTAACCTACAAAACGTGTTATATAACCATATTATTGACCTAATATCAATATTGATTCACTAATTGATGAAGTATTCATTTTATCACTATTAATTTCATATTAAACTTAATATTGTTTTTCCTCAATAAATATAAATAAATCGACATCTTGTTTGATATTGATGATAAGGTAATGCAAACGATTATAGGAAAAATATAACAAGTCAATTTTAAAAGAACTAACAGTCCTCAATTTTTCAGCGCAAGCTTTAATTTTTTCACCTGGCACTATCTGATTTCCGATATGAAAAATCAACGGGAATGACATCGTGCAAAAGAAAATTACGTAAGCTATCCTTCTACGATTTCCTCCTTTGAATGTATCATATTGAATCAGCCGTCCATGCTTTGTTTTTCATATTTTTTTAGTTTCTCCCATTCGAAGTAGGTATATTAAAATAAAGATCGCCATTACCAAAATATTCGATCCGAGATGTTAAAGTATCTCCATATTTCAAATTTTCTTGAGTTAGAATTTTTTATAGAATTATTTCTATTGGTCTGAAGAAAATGATAATTCATAATAAATCGAATTGAAAATGAAAGATGCAGTTTTCACACCAAAATTGTAGATTTCTAGCGTATTTTGTTGGAA
Organism: Argiope argentata; assembly: GCA_026289955.1. NCBI lineage: Eukaryota > Metazoa > Arthropoda > Arachnida > Araneae > Araneidae > Argiope > Argiope argentata. The sequence continues at coordinate 248,287 of JAOUZG010026315.1, read as the reverse complement.
ATTTGTCATCGGGAAATCTTCATATCCAACTTGAGCAAATGTACATGATAACTTAATGACGTAGAGATAGACTGATTGGTGTACCTCTAAATCATTGATGGATAGGTGATTTCTTGATCACCAGAATTACTCATTTATGTCACATTTGGGGCTAAAGATTCAACCCGGCTAACTGCTGGCTAACGTTGTGGGTGTGAATTCAGAACACATGACCGGAAAATGATTCAATATCTATTCATATGTAATTTTTGGTTCAATCGATGAATATACCCCCCCCCCCCCCCTGAAATGCGTATTAGATCCTCTTCTCCATAGAATGCAACTGTTGCTTCATGCTGTTTTTTTTTAGCAGATCGCCCTAAAGATAAACTGGATGAGTAATCTAAGATCAAATATATATGATTCCCTATCATTTTTATATAAGAATTAATTTATGTAAGAGTGGAATTGTTCTCATCACTCTATTCTAAGAGTAAAAATAACTATTAACTATGTAACAAGTATGCTTCGGAGTTGTTTTACATATTCTAAAATCATGTCATTCTCATACTTTGGTTTTAAAGGTCATAGATGTTTTTGATAAAATTATTTCTCATAGTTATACTACTGATGATCAATATCATGTCTCCTCAACCAGAAAAACCCAAACAAGTCAAAACAAAATCCTCCAAGAATGGTTCGTAAGACATTAATAGTTACATCGAGGACTTATTTTAAAGCAATGGACAGATCCTGCAATTTTGAGCCAGCATTAAATAACAAGGACTACAATACACATCGTCAACAAGTTTTTATTCTTTACTGGCTGAAAGAGTTTTAAATTAAATAATTTAAACCTGCCATCATTTGCCGGTTTGAATACGTGAACTCGAAAATACTACGATTTAATATGGGATCGTACCATCAGGATTGTGGATCAAATTTTGAACCCAACAATTGGAAATGAAGATGCCCCCAAATCTACTTTCAGTTTTCTTTTTTCATTATTCTACGAAACGAACTAAATGATTCAAATAATCTATTACCGAAATGAGAGTATACTCTTGCCGTTTTTTAAGCAGCTGTAAATAATAATGAGGGCTTAAACATTTTAAATTATTTGGAATAGTATAAAAGGAGATGACGGATTTCAATCGAATAAAATTTTTAAAATTGATTTTTCTCTTCTTGATTCTCTTGTACATTCTCTTCATAAACATATGGCTGATTAATTGTAAAGGTTTTCTTTTCAGTTTAACTGAAAATCAATATGGTGAGATAATTTTATATTTGCAATGTAATAGATAATCTAGAACCATTGGTAGCTTACATCGGCGCAGCAGACGAAACTTTATGAAGTATTAGCATGCCTCTTTGAAATCACATGGATACTATTTAAGGACAAACCTCGTAATTTCGGATCTCTAATTCGTCAGATGACGAGGATGACATCTTATCTGAATACCCTTCTCTACGAATTTTCGAATCACACTACTGACAAATTCAATTAAACTAAACGACTAGAATTATGCTGTTGAAATTTCGACAAGACCTAAAAACTTCTGCAGAAGTAAGAAAAGGATATTCCATGTAAAACCTTTTTATATAGAGACATTTCGTGTAAAATTTATAAACGTATTGCTATCAATAATATGAAGAAAGGCGAAATTATTTGAATTCGAGTATGTAGCCTCCTAATTTGTGTTATTATTATTAATATTTTGTGCTCAAATTGCTAAGCAGATCCGCCTTCATTTCTCTATTTGGTAAATAAATCCTACTTTTATAAGGGTTATGGTAGAAACCAATTTTAAAAGGGATATAAAATTTTAATTATGCTAAAATTGGCATGAAAGGGTTAAGGAGAAATTTGAGAAGGATAAATGTGTGTCTCTTATTTGAAAAGTAAGCAAGAATACCTTCTCTACATCATGCACACAAAATTATATCAATGATTTGTCCCCCCGCCTCTGCCAAAGCTGCTAAATTAGCCTGACCATCTTACATTACTCTATCTATTGCCTTAACCAAGTATGTGGACGGTTCCTCCCATTTTTGGATGAATGTTAAGTTTCACAAGTATTAATTCTTGCTTAGCTTTTTGGAAATGTTCTGTTTAACTTTCCTTCGAATTTTAAGTGTATATACGCGAAATTTCGTTTGTTAATTGATTGCTAGTTGGCTATTTTCATCAGCTGCCTGATCTTGATTTGCTAGCTTTAATTAAAGGAGCTTATAAAATAGTTTTGTACTCAGAGATTATATCAAGAAATAAGCCAAATACATTCATTTATTATATTCATTCTAAAATACAGACATAAAGAATCATCACTAGTCTCTCGAATAATAAAGAAAATGTGTGTATGCATTTGTGCTCTTCATGTGCGCCGAGCTACTAAATTGGACTCATGTATACAGTGGATGATAAAAATACACACAACTAAATTACCATTTAAAAATTTAATAAAAGCTTAGTTAAAAATTTAAGTTAGACTTTCGTCTTTTTCGGCAATAACTTCCGAAAATATTATAGCACAAAAGTAATTACATTGTATAAGTGTTACACTTTAAATCAACACTAAGGCGATTTTGAGATGGAACTCGTAATTTTGAACGGCTGATGACGGGGAAGACACCTGAGCTGGCAACCCCATCTCGAAACTTCCATAGCCCCCCCAAAAAATTTTACATCTCAAAATTCAATATTATTTTTCAATGACAACAGTATAGTTGTCTTATATTTTTTGTATACATTTAATTAATTAATGTTTTCAAATACATTTTAAAACAATATTTTCTTTCTTGGAAATGAAACCGAATTCGTTTTCATTCTTGCTACTAATATTTCATCCTGTTTTTTTTTTTTTTCATTTATTGAGGATCAAGATATGAAGATTTTGCTTATTTTTCTCGTATGAATAAGTTTTCATTGATTATTGAATACTCAATGTTTAATGCTCATGCAAATGTTAACACTCATTGTCAAAGTTTACTAATTTTTCAAATTTTTAAAAGTTTTTACAATTTTATATTATTGTTCTTTTTATTGAATCATAAAATTATCATTGATTAATCCTCCAATACATCATGTAAACTGTGAAATATATTTTCAATCACATACAAAAAAAATTTGCGAAATATTTATTTTTCTGCTCTTCATTTTTTCCCCCGTACATGCTTCAAATTAGCAAGAAAGCAAGTATGTTGTTGAATAACTTGAAGTTTAAACTTTTTCCATTTAAAATTTAGTAAATTTAAATTTAGTAAATTTAAGCGAAATTTCTATGATAAAAAAAAGAGAGGCATATATTACAATGACCATATTTGTTAAAGATATATAAAAATACAGGCCTACCAACAACTGAAATTTAAAAAAATATATTTTTTGAAGAAGTCATTAAGTCTGAATTACATAGAAATTAAATTCAATTAAAATTTTTCGTAAACAATAATCTCCTTGAACGAATTTATTTCTAAAAGGGATTAGTTTTAAATTATTTAATTCGAAACAAAGAGCTTTAGAAAAAGGAAATAAGAATTTTATTTATGAAGACGGAATGTCACTCAACTATTGAATGATACAAAGGGATGATTCCTAGTAGTTCCATATGTAATTTTAATCTGCAATTTTTACAACATTAATTATTACTAGTTTGTATCAAAATTTGTCTAGAAATCAAACTGAAGAATGAGCTGATCTAAAATTTCCTTCTGAAAAGTGTTAAGCCTATTATATTTAAAAGAAAAGGTTTTTAATAGAAAATAAAGATAATTGACTTTTTTTCCCGGAAAACTAATCTTCATTTTTTAAAGTTGGCTTAATTTTCAATATTTCAAAAAAATTAAATTAATAAGTAGAGTTTTTGTTAAAAACACAAGTTTTGTCTTGGCTTTCACTAATTTATCTAAACAGAAATAATTTTTTTTAAAAAAAAACATGTGTTTCATTTTGATAATATCATATTCTTATTTGATATCTAGATCTTATCAATAATTTTAAAAGCGGAGTAAAATGATCGAAGAAATGATTAGAACAAATTGATTTCTTCAAGAATGGGGCCAAAATTGAACAGTTAAGCCTGCCAAACTTTTAAGTTTTATTTACTCTTAAAGAATGAAGGGAAAATTTTAGTAGGCTAAATGAAAGAGATAATTAATATGTTAAGTAAAAATGAAAGGCAATTTTGGGATAATATTGAAAACTTTCAGAGACTTACCGATCAGAATTGCAGTAATTTTTCACTTATGAAGGGTAACTTAAAACTTATCGTCGAAGAGCCGTGGAATACATCAGGAAACTGATTTCACATAGAAAAGCCCTGTTGATTTCACAGTAGGTGCTCAAAATAGTGACCGAGATACGAGCATTGCATTGACGCCGAACATTTTCAAAATGCCTAACATATCATGGACAATGTCTGTGGCCTCCACTTGCCAAATGGCCTATTTCATTGTCGATGGGAAGTCTGGTACACATGATATTTTATGACCCAGCACAAAAAAGAATTCAATGGGTGATAAATCAGGTAATCTGGGTGGCCAAAGGATCGGTTGACTACTGCTGATTCATAGAGTTCCGAACATTCGGTTAAGGTAATAATGCGAAAAGATAGTGCAATGATCTGCAGTTTCATCATGTCGATACCACACATTTCGACGCATATGCCGCAGCCATTGCCTGTGTCCAGTCGTTTTTGAAATCATTAGGTGACTGATGCAACGGCGCTGTGAATTCCATGTTTATGCAAACGGTCGCAATTTTGAGCATTTACTGTGAAGCACCTTCTGGTAACGAATGTGCTTTACTTTGTTGGAATTAGGGTCACATTCGTTGCCGCTTGAATTTAATGTTTGCCAGTGTTCACTTCCCTTGTCCATTTTGTCCATACAAATAAAGTTACGAACACACTTCCCTGTGTGGAATCGATTTCCTGAGATGTTCCCTACCGTCTCACGAAATTTGAACAATGAGTTTTGAATCATCCTATATATTTATTAAATACTTTAGACTACGGAACTGAGTTTTGTTTTAAACGAAAATTTGTTTTTATCTGAATTATACTTTAACAAAAATGGGAGAACCCTTCAATAGCAACTACTTTATTATGGCTAATAAAAAAGAAATTTTTGGCGAATATTCTTTATTTAATCTTGGTAATAAAAATACCAATATCTGGACAAATATGTCTTATTCTGTAATTTTTTTCAAATTCAAATAACTTTTTTTTTTCAAAATAAAGGGAGAACAAAGACAATGGGTACAATTTAAATTTAATTTTCAACTTATAAAAAAACTGAAGAATTATTTTTTAAATTTGTTTCTAACAACTAAAACTTCCATATTATTTTTTAAATTAAAAAATTATCATCTTCTTTTACTATAATAACAATATTATTTGTTAAATCACTAGTAAAATGTTTTCGCATCACAGAACGAATATTGTCACTTTTATTTTATTGCTGAAAACGAGGCAGCAGAAACCAATAAATGCTATCAGGAGAGAATAATGGGAACCGAACATTCGTTCTTTGAACAGATGGCAGTGAACTTGAAATTCGAGAATCATTTCAGCTGCATTTATTTTGTACTAATCCAACATTAAGTCTTTGCAAATGCCTGCTGGATCAAATTTCAGTTAGATAGGCATATGTGGGGAAAAACACAGCTTCCTTGTTCGGTTCTAATATGATTATAAAATTATGCAAGAGAAAGTTTAGGAAAGAATACTTTGGCGAATTTAAATTTGAAATTTCCGTTAGATTTCAATTATTGATAAAGACTGAAAATATACATATACGATGAATGAAAATATTTTAAAAATGATTGATATCATAACTTAAAGGACTAAGTTCTTCTCATTTGTACTGTAAAGTTCAGTTTTCATGAATATAAATTAAAAAGAATAATTGTATTATGAGTCCATTTAAAATTGGAATCAATTCTTTTAAAGGAAATGGAATTTTTTGAAGTCTGGCTAAGAATTTTTTTAATCCGGGAAAATTATTCACATTCTTCTTGCCTAAAAGTTGTGGAGCTTAGGTCGGACTGATAGTGATGAGTGCTCGGATTTTTATTTTGAGTGCTCATATTTTTATTTTTAGAGTCTTGAATTTTTTATCCTTCTTAGTATAGTTAAGATAATTCAATATGCATTTTTAGCCGTTTTTCAATAGAAATAAATGTTTAATACAAAGTTACAGTCTTAATAACAAGATCAGACTCCCCATTTCATTGATACAAGTAGCCGAGTTGTTACATTCACGTATGTGCAAATGTAAAGACCAATAGAAGGCCGACAGATTGGGATAAAAATTATGTTTCGAATTTGTATTTTAAGTGATAAAACTGTATTTCATTATAGATTTTTGAGATTTTGCTGATGTAATATTCTTTGGCACTCGCACGGAAAGTAAAGTTTTCTGTGAGAAAAATTAGTGTTAAAAACACGAACTAAATTTTATCCGCTGGTCTCGAAGAATTTTTGCGTTTCGTGATTACAGACAGACATAATTACAAAAGTGAGTTTTTTGGATATTAGTTTACATCTCAAAATGGAATAATTTTTGAATGGAATTCCCTTTCATATATTTGAAAGTAAATACTGAAAAACTATGAAAATGTTAAACCTAGGTTAAGAGTAATAAAGAATAGTTCATCATAATTTAATTTTTTTTGGTTGGATTGTACATTATATGAGAGTCCATTAGGCATTCCAAAATTGTTAAACATCGTCATAGGAATATTCCTTTCAGGCACATAATTTAACATACTTAGGTCAATTTCTTATATTGAGAATGGCTTCAGAGAATCATGTTACTGTACTGAAAATTTGTTTATTATGGAGATATTGAATTTTAAGACTAGAACGAAGTTCTTATCTAAGGGCACGATCTAATCTGGAATAATGGATTTTTTTCTTTTTTAATCAATCTTAATTAAAATTATGAATTAAATTAAATTTAATTCTGATAAGAATGGGCATCATTTATGGAATTTTAAGGATGTTGGTAGTATTTGCGTGTGTAGACCAATAAGGTTCTAAATAAAAAAATAATATATTTAATTTACATTTTCAATCCGTATTCACAGAATGTTAATTACATCTAAATGTACTTTTGGTATAGTTTAAGAAACTCTTGTATAGGGAAAGTTTTGACAAGTTTTTAGATGAACAAGCACCTGTACCTCATCGATATTTAAAAACTATTCGTGTCAGATTTTATATGAAAAGGTAAATAAATATTTACTATATTTTTTTAACAAGTGGAATAAGGAGCCTGCATTTTCTGAAAGAGCTCCTGAATAAAAGATTTGTAACAAGCTACTTCAATTCAAAATTTGATTCGAGCTTTGGATACACGTCTTAGCTTCAAAATTTTATTTAACTGATTCTGGCTACAAAAAGAATTCTTAGACAAATATGAAATACAACGATACTGAGAATTTAACCTTATATCTGTGTTTTGTACTCCAACTAAAATATTGAAGGGTAATCTCCGAAATTTTTTCAATTACATAAAGAAACTTGTTCTTGATAAACACAACATTTTGTTAGTATACACGAAATACATTTAACAAATAAAATAATTACTGCAGAAAAAAATTGGAAGAATTTTATGACTTAGACAAGTCCTGTTTAATTTTCAACCAGTAATCTGTCAACTACCGTATGAAGTAACATATATGATTTATGATTATGGAATTAAAATTCATTAATTGAGATGATCATAATAAGAAATGTTTAGCATCAATTTAAGTTAAATCATATATTGTTAATTACAGTGAATAATTACTCTCTTTTTTTTACAAACTTTAGTGAATAAAATAGGAGTTTTTGAAGACAAAATGTTAATGTAAAAATCATATAATAGTGTTCTCTCAGATTATTTAAGATTTTTTAAAAAAGATTTTATCAAAGTGCAATTAAAAGGATTAAAGAAAAGTGCAAATGAAAAGAACAGTGCAGCAATATTTTGTTATAATATTTATTTTGTACAAAAAATATAACAAAGAAGGAAAGTGCATATGCAAAAATATAATGAAAAAGACGAGAAATTCTGTCAAGATATACAATTTTAAAAGTAATTATTGTCAAAAATCAGAATATACTAAATATTAAGTTGTTAGGAGACTGCATTCTAAAAATGAATTGTAAGGAATTTTAATGAAAATATCAACGGCATTCAAATTATGTTAGGAATTTGAAAAGCATGAAATATGAGAAGTACTAATTTAATTTTCTTTAATTTAAATTAAATTAAAACGATAATCCACATTATTTTTCTTATTCATAATGATATTTATTGAGCTAAAGAATAGTTATGCTTATAAACAAAATTTTATATCAAGTGACCTAAAATAAAGGATTAATTGTGAAAATAATAACTAAAGCAACTAATACATTTGGAGGAAAAACTGGTTAGTTGTTTTGGAAATTAAAAAACAACATGTTCTTTCACACGAAAATAGTTTTATTTTGTTAAATAGTTGAATATACTATTTACAGCCGAAAATAGTTTTAATGTCAAGCTAGAGTCAGAACATTTATGCTTTAAAATATTTATAAGGTGCCTTTCGTTTATTTGAATTGATTTAATATAATAATAAGCAATGTAGCTATTTGAATCTTGATCTTAAGTTAGTTACTTGATTGAAAACTTTACTTAAGTTGAAATATTTTATAGATTTCAACTATGAATTCTATTAAAAAATTTTAAAAATCTCAAAAAGAAAAGAAAAAAAACGGAATGTTTTTTTGTCAATGAGTTAATTGAAATGAACAAATCATGAAAAATTCTAAAAGTCGATCTTGACAGATGATAATGAAATTTATAATGATTTAAATTAGAAAGAACATTCTTAATGAAACACTTTTAACTTAATTAAATAACGATAAACGAACGGTACATTTTCTTCCTTTCTTTGATGCTTTGAAATTATTAAAAGCATTTCATCTTTCAGATCAGAAAGTTTTCTCTACTTCTTGGATACAGAGAAGTTCATTTTATGAGTAAAAGTGAAAGCTCATTGTCTTCTGAAGACTTTTCACTGTTCGGCACAGTACCTGTAAAATTAGAAACCGTGCTTAGGTCGCAGGGTCCCGGAAGCTGTGTCACTTGAATGTTAAAGCTGTTGTTAGAGCCCACTGAAGTTATAACGAGCTCATCCGTCGAAGAAGGAAACTGGATATATTCTAAAAAAGATATTCCAATAAATTACGAAAATAGTAAAAACAGTTTCCTTTAATATGTATCTACTAGTTGATATGCCCAGCGTCATTCAGATTTTAAAAAAATTCCTTTTTTAATAGTTTTAATGTTAGTTTTTCTTTATGTACATCTTGATTATATTTTTGTTACCTGTGCTTCTGATTTTCTAAAAATTTGTGAAGTAAACAGTCATTTTTCAACATCCAACTTGTTGGATTAAATTTATAATATACATATTGAATGATCTTCGCGCCAAAAGGCGTTGTTTTATCGTCGTGGAACTTGATTGTCTGTTAAGTTATTTCTTTAATTAATTTTTATTCCACAAGAGTGGTATTGAGTCCTTTGATTATGAGTTTCAGAATAAACTAATATTAAAATTTTATAGAATTTAAAGAAATGAATTAAAAATTAAAAAAGTGGAAAATAATTAAAATAAAAAAATACTATTTTTATTTGAAATAATAAAAATGTATTTTCAAAGGCCATTTTTTATTTTATCTCAATTTACTTTAATTAAACAATTCGTTGAAAGCTACTTTCTGGGATGCAAAGTTATAATCACATTTTGAGGATAATTTAACAGATAAGTAAGTAATAATTTATTCTCGGAGCCTTAAATAAAAAAAATATTAAGATTTTCCAACTGTTAAATTCTCTCCAAAATCTTAATCGATAAGATTTTCTTAAAATATAACATCTAGCGTTTTACAATTTGTGAGAGAACCCAGAAGAGAAGAGACAAAAAGAGTAAATTGCTCTATTGCAAAGATACGAATAATAAAATCATCGCTTTTCTAACAACTTAAATATTGAAAATAAAAAAAAGCAAACAAATGGAAAAAGCTTTATCTTCTCACTTCGATTTCCTCCCAAAACTCCGCATAACTTTTGACCATCCGGCAGCAGCAGGTGGTCCTGGTTGCAACCGGAAGACTGCGTAACCTCGAAAGTGGTGAAGTCCAGTTGCAGAAGGCACGCCCTCGGCTCTGAGCGTCGGATGGTGTACACACATCCGTCGGTGGAACTGTCTTCTCCGTCAGGAAACCGGAGGAAACCCTGACGGCCAGTCACTGTCCGAGCGCATGTGGCGATTGACCTTGTAGTTGCTAAAAGGACACACACATTCATTCAACAAAAATAGTATTGACAAAAAAATGTGTTTAAGCTGACGTTAAGTCTGTCGTAAACTGCGTGATTCCGATCACTGTCTGAGAAAACCATGAAAATCGAATGGGAGTGGTCACTCTGAAACTTACTTCGAAACTCTATGACAGGTGTGTTATTTTCTCCACCCCCCACATTGTAGTTTACAATTATAATAACAAGATCGGGATTTTACTATTATTTATTCATGCAGTTTGGGGGCAGTGGTCGCCTTGTGATAATGTCTCGATTTTGAAACTGAAGGGTTTCAGGCTGGAGACCCGATTCCACCGAAGAATCGTTGTGTAAGTAAGCTTGGTGCACATCAAATCCGTTAGAGCAAAACGTCCTTCCACTGGTGTGATGCGTAAATTTGGAGAGAGGGTGTGAGTTCAGGTTTCGTTCGCGCTATCTGACAGCGGTTCAAAATTACGAGACCCGTCCCCGAAATAGCAATACTGTAGCTTTAAAAGGGTTCGTTCATATAACTGAGCTGAACCATGTAGTTTGGATTTCGGTTGAAATTTGTTACGGATCTATACTTTAGATATTAAATATAGACAACAAATTTTTAATATTGTTTTTTTTTTATTTATATAGTAGCAAAATTGTTAACGTAATTTTGAACGTCAAACAAACAAATTTTATAAGAAATCGTTTTTTTTCAAAACTAGATGAACCCTACACAGTGATGTAAAGACCTTATACCAGATTTCATGCGTCTGTTTCAAGGCAGTTTTTAATTACTTTGTCCACGGATAAACAAAAATAATTCAAAAAATTTGTTTTGGGGACTCAGAAGGGATCTAAAAAGTAAAGATTCAATGAATTCAAATTTTTTTTAATTAATACAATCTTGGATGCTTCATATTCGAAATAAAAAGAATAGAAATTAATGTATAAAAAGTTGATGTCAGGCAGATAGACCTTGTTTTTGAAAAACTGTTCCTCAGTGAATGCTGATTTTATGAAAATTATTCCTAAAATATGATCATGCAACGATGTTAAAACAGAAAGTTCGAAATTGATTTAATATGTAAGATGAATCTATTATGTTTCCAATTAATCTAAATAACAAAATGAAGTATATTTCTAAGGATAGTATCTAGTTGTGACATTCGCCTTGAAATAAATAGTTTCCTGTATTTTTTCCCGAAATTATTAATCTGAATTGGTACCTAGTCGTTCTAATATTAATCTAATAACTTCATCTACATATTTTTAACTCACAGCCTATGGTGACCAGATGGCTATGAAGTATTCAAAGAAATACTTCACATAGCTTGTTCTTGATGACTTAATCAACAAAGTATTTATAAATTTCAAATTTGACAAAGTTGTAAAGCGTAATTTTAAAACTCTTAAAACGTTTCTTAGGATGCATCACCTTAATTTTTTGAAATATTAACAAAATTTTGATTTTTAGTGTGAGAAATAAAACCATTTTAATTTACACCTAAAACAAAAATCTTTCTGATGAAATAATTACTTTCTTACTCAATAATAAAGATGAATGTGTGCGAATGTGCCGGTACTGTACAGATTAGACGGTAGGACCAACAGCAAACAAGTTTAGCAAATATATGTTGGAGAGAATGAAAGTTTGTATCCAGAAACGGTTCATCTGGTACAAATTTTCATTCTCCGGTTAATCGAAAATTAACCAAGATTTTGATCCTTTCGAATGATAGTTTCCCCCAAAATATCAAAGCTTAAGATTGTTGGTTTTATATTAATTGGTTAAATTTGAAGAAAAAAATTATCTGTTCCCTGATAATTTTCTAAATTTTAACCTGATTTTCAAAAATATTTTATTTGAACACCAAATTTTAAGTTTTTATACAGATCCTCGCTTTATGAATCTTGTTTTGTAAAATAATCCTGAAACATTAATATTTAAAATGGAAGAAGTTCCTTTCTTTGTTGACTAAAGCTCAGTGAATTATTAAAATTTGAATTTCATCGCTTAATAAAAGAGTGCGATCGTTCCTTCATTGGCTGTCTCGGAAAATACGCACTAAAAATTGGCCGGAACTTCGTCGAAGTAGACTGGCCTAAATCAGCCTGATGATGATAAGAGTGTTTTCCTAAAATGATAGGAGTGTTGATTATCTTAAAACTGAGTCTCATAACCCGGTTAAATTTATCACCCAAGATTGAAAGTTATTTTTATTTAAACATAAGAGTGTCAAGAACAATTTTTAGAATATGATTCATGAGATGGAAAGATTGTGTAATATTTAGGCCATTATTTATCTGAAGGGAATTTATTCACTCAAGCAAAATGATTCTTTACATCATTTAAATCCTTTTGAAAAAAACAACTGAAAACTGATTTTTAAAATGAATCAGAAAAATCTGTACTGAATATTCAAATGAGATTTTACATGAATTTTTTAAAAAAAATATTTTTTAGTGAACATAAGACCACAATGTTGAATTATTATATTTCCTATGTTTATATTTAAAAATGCTTAATTTCTGCAAAAGATAATTTTAATATTAATTAAAGTTTAATGAATTACATTTTTAATTTAAGTTCAATTTTTATGTTTGGAGATGACAGAAAGTTAAAAAAAATGCTTAAAACTACGAACAGAAAGATTATTACCAAAATTTGAAGCTTAAAAAAATTTACCAAAGAAAACGTCAATACCAAATTAACTTAAAATAATTCATTAAAACTTTTAGAGAACTTTAATATTAGAGAATCAATTTCTGAACATAAATAAAATGTAAGGATAGAAAATAGAATCATTCAGCATTGAAATTTTATATGTGGCACAGAATATCTTTCGCAATTTTTATTATAACTCAAAGTTATATTCAATAGAATTTTTTCTAGTTAAATAAAAAATTCAGTGTTTTAAAAAAATCAATATTCAGTTACAAAGTTTATACATTTTTAAAGATTAAATTGATTTAAAGAGCAGCTGTGTTTAAAATAATGAGTTAATTTTTTTAAAAAAAATCATCATTGGTAACTTCTAATGTTAAATCTTAAGTTCCAAATACTTCAAACAGATTATTAAAAGTATACTTTAAGTAAAAGCCTCTTCATTGTGGAGAAATAAGCCGTAACTTCATACTTTCATTATCAACAATAAGAAAAAGGAAGGATTAATGAAAATCAATTCGTTTTAGTAGCAAAAATGAAAACGATTTGATTTTCAATTCAATAATGAAATATACTGTTGTAAAATATACTTAAAATAGCCTTTAGTAATGACTAGCAAAAAAAAATATATATACGTAGCAAAAACTTGGTATTAAATGAAAGATAATATCTTGAATATTGAAATGAAGTAAAAATTAATTTTGTTTTGTAATATTTACAGGCGTTATGGTGGGAAAACGTCATAATTTTGTTCAATCAAAAATCTACGAATCTAAATAGCTTCTAAGAATACTTAATCTACTCTACCCTTAATCTTTTAACTTACCTAGCTTTATAATTAGATGACGCATCCTATTTGCGGCTTTTATTATAATTTTAATTCCCATAATGCTACAAGATTATTCGAGATCTTGAGGTATTTTCAAGTGATTTCTCCATTTAAAGTTATCTAATGCTTTTTCTTGATTGCAGATTTAAAATTAAAAATTTCAGCTATTAAGTCAGCCTTATCATTGTATGGAAAAGGGATAATTAATATTCTATATAAAGTTTCCGAAATAAATTCCTGATTGCACATTTCCACTCTCCAGTCTGAGTCTAGGGTGGTGACATACAGCATGCAGATGCACACATTCATATTTGCTGTTAGTATAAATTATAAAGGAAATAAAGAATCAGCCTCCATGAACAATCATTTGTCACTCATGAAATTTTTTTCTTTTTGGGTAAACGTTCATGAATCGTAACATTATTTCAATAACTATTTATTGGTGTCCCTTTTTCTCTCTCTACTTTTGGCGAAAGTAAAAAAAATCACCTATTAACTACATTAATATTTCATCAAACTACATTAATCACTACATCACTACATTAATTTTAAATAAGTAAATTAGCTTATTTAAAATTAATGTAGAAGGATATTTGAAGTTTTTTTCATATAATGAAGAAATCAAATTTAAGTCTTACTATAAGCATTACTACACAGAGTTTTAATTTTCATTTGATGGAAATTTGATAATGATAACTACTAGTAGCATGACGTAAATGAATTTGCTTGTTGTAAGACATCCACCTTGCATTTAGCGCGAAGTAAAACAAAAAACCCACGACAGATTTCAAAACTATTTCATATCTATGACGCGATCAGGAATGATTTTATTTCTATAGGATTGATGAAATTCTTATCAATCCCAATTTATTCATTGTTCAGCTACTGTGAAAATTAAAATAAATTATTTCTTAATTTAATATTGATTGTTTTTAAATAATGCAGGATATTTGCTTATTATTTTTTAAAAATTCGATTGACATGCAATGAAAGAAATTTCAAAAGGTCAGTCGAACGATTTCCGTCAATTTAAATTTATTAAGAAATATGCAGAGAAATTCAGATTAAAATATGGTAATTTTAATATCACACTGAAAATGCGTAGACGATTTCAGTAAAATAGAATTTGAATGTTCAATATAATTAGATTAATTTATTAATCGCTAGTTGTTAAAATAGAAGCAAATGTTTAAAAAATCCCTAAGGATCAAAAATAGCTTCAAAAACTATCTTATGAAACTCGCTTATATTTGAGTTACTGATTTTATATATGTGAATTCCCACTTGTAAATGTTTTCCTATTGAAGTCACAGGGGAAAGTTTCAGAATAGGATTCAAAGGAATATTTTTAAGTATACCGTGGAATGGAAATACTTTAGATAAAAGAGTGAGATGGATTTTTTATAGTTTATATAATTTTAAAATAATGTAACTAAATTTTAAGACATAAACTTTAAAGCAAGAAAAAAGTAACGTGAATCTTTTAATACTGATATAAATAAAGCAACTTTTTAAACATGTTTTATTAATTTTCAAGCACAGTCTAAACAAGAATTTTTAAATCTCTTCTGATTTCAACATGTTTTCACAACTGTATGAGTAATTTAACACCCATAATTACTCTCTGAGTTATTCCTTTAGTTTAAGATAATAATTCCATTATTTTAAACAACCATTTTAGTTCTCATTCGAGGTTAATTTCAACAATTTTTGAATGTGAGCAAATACGAAACTTATCTAACCTTATCGTAAAGAAATTGTAGTGAAATTATTTTTGTAAATTTTAACCCCACACAGTTGACTTTATGAGAATTATAATGAGATTATTAATTATTTGTTAAAATATTTACTTGATAGTGTGTAGATGTGTAGACATATACTCCAACTGAAATTGCGCAGTTACTTTCTCTAAAAATTATTACACAAATCACATTAAAATTAATGCAACTTAAGATAACTGTTTTATAATCTGAATATTTAAAACATTCATTCTATGATTCCTTCGAGTATAAATCTTGGTCTAAATTGAAGAGGAAGAAGTGAAACATTTCTTGAGTCTTTTTAAAAGAGTGAAAGTTCTTTTAAATAATTTTTTTGGAATTTATCTTTATTTTATTAAAACTTTTTTTTCTAATTATTAATTATAAATGGAAAACAATAAGCAAATTTTAAAACTTATAGCATAAAACGTCATTCTGAACTGAAGGAAACAAAGTTCTGTTTCAAATAAGCATCAAAACAAGATGTTAGTTCTACACACACACAAAAAAGATTTTTTAATAATATGAAAGCTATATTTTACTAAAAGAGTTCTTTATTTGGAGAAGTTTTATTATCATAAATGGGAAATCATCATCTTACAGAAACAGGTTCTTACCTGGTGTCGTAGTAACTTTTTTGCGACAAGAAAAGGGCAATTGTTTCACTTGTATTTCGAAACCTTTCTTTTGGTGAAAAGTGCTTCGGAAGTTGAATTCTAGCTTATCGGAATCGGGTGGAAAAGAGACGAATTCTAAGGAAACAATAAAAAATCACTGATGTCAGCTTAATAGATTTTTATCAGAAGGTATGAGCTCGAAGAGAAACGACAAATTTCATGTTATTACTTTCAGAGTTAAACAAATAGCCTGATAACATTGATAAAAATGTCTATTTATTAGAGTTCTTAGCACCCCCCCCCGTCTTCCTCTTCTATTTTACTATAAGTTTACATTTAATCTGTCTTGTTTTGTGTTAAAGGTAAAGATAGAACACATTACACCATTTTTCACTTTTTTTTCGATTCCTACTATTACTTCACACTCCCCCTATATATCTTTTACAAATTTTCAATCGTTTATAAAATACTTCTTATTCATCCTCTAAAGCTCCAGTTAATATTTTTAAACTTGTACTTGATGATATTTGATGTTAACACAGTTTTTTCAAATATCAATTAACTCATTAAATTTAATAGTTTTAACTTTATATAGGGTTTTAGAAGTTTGTAATGAAAATTGAAATAAACAAATGGTAGCTCAATCTGTAAAACGCAAGGGTTTCCTTAGCTTTTACGTGAAGGTGAAGAAAGCGAGTTCAGTTCATGCGAGAATCAATAATTTTTTAAATAAATTATTTATATTAATTGTAATTATTGAATAAAAAGTAACTAAAATAGTTTCTCTGTTGGCCTGAGAAGGAA
This sequence comes from Argiope argentata, assembly GCA_026289955.1. NCBI lineage: Eukaryota > Metazoa > Arthropoda > Arachnida > Araneae > Araneidae > Argiope > Argiope argentata. The sequence goes on along the minus strand of JAOUZG010026315.1, from coordinate 231,325 downwards.
TTGATTAAATTCTTTTTTGTATTACTCGTTTTGATTTGCTACAATTGCAAGATTTGGAGCATTTGTATTTTGAATTTTTTTAACAATATTTTAACATATTCGGAATATATTGATGAATTAATTTCAATTCAGATACGGCCTTTTTATAGGATTACTTTGAATTTAAAAATAATTTCAAGATTTCCTTTGATTTATAATAATTATGAATATTTTAAAAATTTAAAAGTAGAAAATACTAAAAAAATTAAAAGTTATTATAGCATATTTTCTTAGTGAGATTAAAAGCAGAAAATAATATTTCATAAAAACATACAGAAGTCAAAGAAAAGTCACAAGAACGTGTAATTTTGAAAGTAGTTCTATAATGGATTTTGCTTCGTTGGAAATATTGCATTTTTTGGGCTCAATTAAATGTTGTCCCAATAAAGCGAGTTCTTCTTGAAACCAAGCCATAAAGATTTCCACACACTAGTATGATAAAATTCTTGATTTAAAATATAAATAGAAAGAAATAGTCTTTATAATCTCTCTCTGTTCATTCATGATTCTGTTTATGCTCTTGTTTATATTATCTGTAAAGGTTTATTTCGCGGAAATGTTTTCCTTGTTGTAACGTTATTCAGTTAAATTTGGATAGACTAATTATCGCAGCTCGCATTTGGTCGGAAGTATTGCAAAAACAACTCTTTAAATCCTAAAAAGTATTTATTTGAAAGTGTAAATTTCTTTCTTGACAAAAACTACTAATTCAACGAAAAATAAATCTATTCCTCCATAATAGCAAAAATAAAACAGTATATTTGTTTGTGTCAGCTTTGAATTTGACATTGTTTATGGATTCCACAACTATCAACATGAAAATATTTTAAGACTGAAATTAATTTTTACCTCTCTTTATTTTGTTAGGTGATAAATTTGTCACTTTTTATGTGTTTTAACATATGTTTGCTTTGAGATCATCGTAAAATTAAAAAAAAATCCTTTTCTAATAAGATGCTAAGTGACTTTTTTGATGTTTAGAGAATTTCTTTGTCAAAACATCTTTCTTATGCAAACATCTGTAGAATCTTATCTCGCTGGTGCGATTCGTAAGCCCCAAAAGATGGAAGCCTTTTCAGCTACCATCTTCGTCATCTGATTGAAATTCAAAATTAAGTAGTCTCAAAATTTCACTAGTGTTGCTTTAGAATGGAACGTTACTTTATAAATATACTGAATTGTACTAATGAAATTATTTTTGCAGCTTTCGTTTTTGAACTTTTATTTACAACGATTTAATTTGCAAAATATGTTTTTAACAACGTTTAATGCTCTTCTGAATTTTGTTTAGGTTTTTTATTAAAACAACTAACTACAGTCATCGTGCTTCTGATCTTCTGTACTCTGTCTCCTTCTTGGGAAAAGGAATTTTAATTGTTGCCTTTTTAGAAATTGTTTACGAGATCTTCATTTGCGAAAATAATTCAAGGAAAAACAAAAACAAAAATACGAAAAAACAAAAATACGAAATAGATGGGATATGAGAGCTGTTGAAAGGAAAATGGACCAAAGAGAGTAAGGAACTTTTCTAGAAAGCTAAATCATTCTGCAGAAAAATGCTAATAGAAACGAAGGTTGAAGACAAATAGAAATTGAACTAACAATAGGAGTCTCCACAAAATGTTCTGCCATTGTTTATAATAAAGATGAATTTGTGTTTAAATCACATTTTTTCCCAACCGGTTGAAACTAAAAATTTATCCAGAAAGATAACATCATATAATCATGTACCAAATTGAATATATTTAAGTCATTACATATTTGAGTTAACGCTTTCTTTTGGAGAAAAAAAAATCGACGGAGGTTTCTATACTGTATTAGATTTGATACAAAATATAACAAGTATCTAAACTACAGATGTTAAATCTGTGTACTAAATTTCATCCATCTAATTCTCTTCATTTAGACGGACAAATTTCCTTTTAATAGATTTTTCTCAACATTTGATAGAAATCTATAAATTTTATGCAAATACCACATACCAAATTCCATCTATCTAACTTAATGCGCTTTTGAGTTATCTTTGTCACAGATAGAAGAGCAAGACAAAAACAAATAACCATTTTCCAAAAAATGTGTTTTTGAACTCAGAGCGTCTACAGCACAAAAATTCGTCAACACAAATTCACATTTTTTTTTCACGATTACACTAATTTCCGTTACTTTGTGCAAGAGAATGAAAAAATAATGAAAACGCAGACTTGAATCGAATGTTGAAAGAAAAGTGATACAAAGGCAGATGGAAGATTAGTAGCAGTAAGATGCAAGAATTCAGAAGACGAGCCTACTCTTCGCCGACGTCCTGGCACAGGGGGAGCGTGTCTTCCGCTTGATCTGTGCGTACCGGGTTCGAGGCCTGTTTCGGGCATTGTTTTCTTTATGTGAGATATGTTTGATTGGGCATCCTTGTAAAAAGGAGCTGTACAAGTGAATGTGAGTAGCGGTTCTGTATGTTATGTCTTTATGTAATGTGTTGTCTACTTTTTTAAGCCCTTGTGATACTTAGTGGTGCACGGAGATTTCTAAATGTTTAATAAGTATAAAAAGCCTACTCTTGAGGAACACTGTTGCATCTTAAATGAAGTATGAGTGTTAATAATTTTATTCCCTATTTGGGTTATGAATCTGAAAGCATTGCTATTATGTAATAGATGTCAGGTATTAATTCATTTAGATTTGTGCTGAAATCACCTGGGATCTACTGTTGCAAAGATAGGATTGACCGTGCTTCCAAAACCACTTTGAAAAACCAATTTATTGTGAGATTTATAATGTTGAATTACTAAATATATTATTCAAAGAGGGCTTCTTTTAGATACACACTAAAGCTGCGCGTACTGATTCGATTCTTACATTATTTGTGGGACTTTCGAGAGAAGGCTATATGGTGAGGAAGGATATATGATAAAGGTTTGACTCCCAGACAGCACAGAGTTTTCAGTTAGTGTGTTATATACACAAAGAGATGTAATATAAGAAATAAAATAAATTTAAATTTATTGTTTCCATACGTAACGAAAAAGGACAGACAGCTCGCTTTAAAGTAAGCCCTAAAATATTTAAACGAAATTCCATCCATGTAGTGACGTTACAGCATTTTTAGATATCAGCGTATTGACGTTACTGCGTCTAGATTTTATTTCGAAATGCACCTGTGTTTTTTAAAAAAGAGTAGAGCTTTTTTTCTCCTTCTCATTAAACGTTTAAGTTAAGCTGCTTTCGATCAAGCATATTCGTTAAGTCATTATTCATTAAGATTGAGATTTTATCATGATAAATGATTGTCCCAATTAATTGACGTCCCAAATGAAAGGAATCAACCAGAAAGAAAATTAAGCTAAATAATAAGATTCTATTCTCCCATTAAAAATTAGCAATTTAAATTAATTTTAATTAATCAAAATGTTCACATTGCAAGAAAACAATTTGAAATTTTTTTACACCAGTCTAATTCGCCATGGCGATGGAATTCTCTGACATTCGGCACTCCGTTTTATGACACTCTCGGCAACGGGAATGAATTAGATTTTACAGTTGTAACGTAAAACGTTTCATCGCAATAAATCTATTTCATGAAATTACAATCCGCTAATTTTGCTTATAGTTAAGCACGCCCGACACACATAATTTTGATAAAAAGAATTTTTTTTAATATTCTGAATTCTAAAAAAGTGAGTTTCTAGAAACTTTTTAAAAAAATTTCATTTCATATTATACAATTTTAAATTTTTATTGACCTAAAACTTAAACTTTTAAAGGCGATATAACTAAGAAAGTCAGGAATTTAGTATAACATTGTTTATCTATTCAAATTCTCCAAAAAAATTAATGAATAAAAATTAAAGTTAATTAATTAAGTAATGTTAACAGGTAAATTAGTTTTCCTTGTAATGGATGACAGTAAATACAACACGATTTTGTATATATAATGCACAACACGATTTTGTTTCATTTTGTAGTATATACTATTTCTTTTGTATTCATTCAGACTGTTTAATAAATATAAGCAGATATTATTATAATCATTCAGGAAATATATCATATACGTGTATTAAACCAGTGCAATAAAGTATCTAGATGATAAACTCAGCTATATATTTTCCATGCTGACTATTGCAACTGTAACTAATTATTTAATTTGTTAAATGTCATTCTCTTTTCCTAATGAAATAATAAATTTTGAAATAATTTAGAAATATACCTTTTACTTTAAGTTTTTTTTTAAAAAAATCAAAAAACAGTTCTCAAATTATGTAATTATTCCAAGAGAGTTCTCGATTGTCCACCTGTTTCCAAATACGTCTCTTTGTACGGAATAAGAAATTTAACCATTTATTATTTTATTCTATACACATTTTTCCTCGAATATCATGTTCAGCCGGCAAACGATGGTCGATAGCAAAAAGACATTCAAGGATCTGACAAGAATCTAATTTTTTTTATTAAAATATATTTTTCATAGCGAATAAATTTGTTTTGTGTATCTCCAATGATAATTGCTTTTAATCCACTTATTTAAAACTTAAGATTTATATCAAGTTACTTCTTTAAATATGGGAATGAATAAGTGCAACCTTATGGATCAAACTAAATCACCCAGAAAATCATTACGGCATTTGTTCCTGAAAATTACTTTATAAATATAAATGAAAGGAAGTTTTGATAATCTTGTCAGTTTGTTTACAAGGATTTAAAAACAACAGTTGTCAGTTCTTATAGTGGATTTTTTTCCCTAGTTTAATTGTCCAAAGAGCGCTCAAGCCCTAGATATATTGCATCAGTAATTTATATGAGGCTAAATACAGTTTAATGGCAGTTCGATATTAGGAGAATTCAGATGTCTAGATTTGTCGATGAAATGTAAATCTATAGACTGATCTGCCAATGAAACGTAAAGCTATTGCCAGGTTTGGCGATGAAGTGTAAGGCTGTTGACTGATTTGGCGATGAAGTGTAAGGCTACAAACTTATATAGCAGTAATTGATCCTAGTCAACCGATTTTCAGCAGAGCCTTGAGGTCATTGGTAAAGGCAACATCAAGTTATATGAAGGAAAGGAGATTTAGGAAGAAAAAGTAGAATTATAATTTTGCTTTGGCTTATGAATTTGGATATTACTGATTAAATGAAGACATAAAATTTTCAGAAAGGGAATGAGAATGAAAAGAAAAGAGATTAATGACAGACAATTTTCAAGAAAGAAATATGGAATAATAATAATATGTAGAGATCTGCGCAAATGTAGCTGAGGGCGATATATATTTAGTTAATTAAAATAAGATTTCTTTAAGTGCTGAGTTTCTATATTTAAGATTTGGGAGGAAATGAATGTGCGAAGACTAATTAAGACTATGCACCTACTGAAACGTTATCCAGATCCGAATATAGTTTATAATTATCTATTTAAGATTGTATACACAGATTCAAAATAATCGAAATAGAATTGGAATTTTTTTTTCCATCTTTACCACTTGGGAACTAAGAAAATTTAGAAATCAACTTAAGTTTTTAAAAGCAGCTGTAAGTAAGTGGAATAAATCCAAAAGGGGCTTTACTCGTAATAATTGAAATCTTGGATTTTCTGTAAAAAGAAGATTTTTGCATATTGAATAACATAAGCAATAATCAATTTTCATTCATAAGAAAGAACAAAACTTTTTTTCAATGATTCTTAAGCTCCAACTCTCAATTCTTGAAGGATCGGTAATCATTTTGGAAAACGGAAGAAACACCCACCGATGAAATATAGGTTTTTCATAAATTATATTCTACGTTTCTCTTTCCAAATTTAAATCTAGACTTTAGAAGTTAGAAGTTTAAAATTTTTAGTTTAGAAGTTAGCTTTAGGTTTCTTCGAGTACCTCATTTCCTTAATCTTTAAAATAAAAAAAAGCGAGTTAGAAAATAAAAAATCTAGCTAAAAGTATGATATTACAACAAGTACGGTCAATATCATTGTTATTTGTATGCATGTTTTAAAATACAAGTTTTGACAGTTTAATTCTTTAAAGTCTTTTTTCACTCTACAAAATGAACTATGTATTGTTATTTTTAACAAAAAAATTATGAAAAATTTGTAATATGTATTTCTATACACCAACTTATTTTTTTAGACATTTTCAAATCCGATACGGAGAGATTTGACTCACTTTTGGTGCCTCTGGGTAGATCCCCGCATATCCTGTACTTCTTGGTGCCATCCTGTATCTCGAGGAAGTCCTCTGAGCAATTAGTGAAGGCCATGCGCGTCACTTCGAAGGAGTGGATGGTCAGCTTGACATCGCAGGCATCTGGCGAGTACTTCTCCACCAAGTACTGGCAACGAGAGTATCGGGGATATTTATCCGGGAAATTAGGAGAATGAATGAGACCATACTGTTCAGAAACTGTCTGTTTGCAAACTGGAAGAAAATGTCTCGTTGATTAAATTACTTTAATCAAAAAGCTTTGTCATAAAGAGAGTTATTGCGAAAAATATTAGGAATACAGAAGAAAAATAATATTAATGGAGATTCGAATTTTTATTTCGAAACATGGAAACATAATGTTTTAGGTATGATAAATTTGTCTTCATTTACTTTTTGATTTTACTACTCTTAATACATAAAAGATGTAAATAAAAATGTATTTCACATCGTCTCAATGCCATTGAACATAAACTCAGTAACTAAAACAATGAAAACTAACTCTGTCAAATATGCTAAAATGCATTTTTTCAAAATTTAGCAAAATTAGAGAAACATTATACAGGAATAAAATTTCATCATTGAAAAGCTTTTTTAAAAATTTTAAATTGTTGTAAAAATGATTTTTGTTTAATACATTTCGACGTAATTCTAAAAAAATCACTAGTCTACAGATTGTATGGCATTCAATAAACTGATACTTCAATGAAATCGGTAAAATTCCCATTAGTATCAGTATAGGTGAAGAACTTATGGGAAAATAATTGCAGTGGAGATGTAGCAAAAAAAGAAGAAAAAAATTTCATGAGAGTCAGAATCATTTCAAACTGAAGTCGCAATCTTACATTTCCTTATTACAACCGTTGCCGAAAAATTATAGTAGCCAACATAAAATGTATGCAATTAAACGATGTAATTGATTAAACTGTAAATGCAGTGTTGCTCAGTGAAAGAGTAAGTAATCTTAATTTAGCCCTTTCATTAATAATTCATTTCACCCACTTTTTTAATTCTGTATATAGATTATATTTAGATTAAATTTATTATATTTTGCTAAAAATTTATTCTCCTGCTTACGAATACTAGGCAGGTAACAAAAAAAAGGAATGGCTATCTTACCTTTTGGATGTGCTTCTGTTGTGGGGGCCTGTAAAGGAGGAAAAAAGACAAATGTTATTTCAGAAGCATCAGTAATCAGGCTGACAATATATTGAATAGTTAAGGAGAAATATTTTGCAGTGAATATCTATCAGAAATCAAATATCAACTTGAATTTGTGAATTACCAGCTTCGCCGTGGCTATGTGTGATGTAACTGGCACGCATTAAAAAAATCCGGGTGTTGACACATGCGATGCTTCTAAACAGCTATTCTCTCTCTCTCTCTCTCTCTCTCTCTCTCTCTTTTACAGAACGCTCAATCACTGAAGTTTATAGCCAAATCCAGTTGTTTAATTTCTTAAGTTGAAAAGTGAATAAAATTTTTCTAAATATTTCAATAATTGTAGCGAGCCATAACTACATGCAAACTCATTTGCGACAACTTATAAGAAACCTTTCCCCAAATTCTAGAAAGCTTAAGAAATTTATCAAAGCAATTTTAATCGTAATAAGACATGTTTTAAAGAAATCTGGCTGAACTGAAAATTTTCTATAATAAATAAACAAATAAGGCTATCTGGGAAATTGTTTCCTTGTATGGCAGAACATTCAAAAAGAAAAACTAGCGGAAATGCCCGGACATTCGATTGTATAAGCTATAATGAAGATCTTTTTCTCTTCCTCTATTTAAAATAGTTGACATTGAACAAATTCGTAAATGCCTTGAATGTTTCTGGCGAACATTAGATATGAAATGTAATTTTTTTTTATCAATGTAAACTCTTAACTAAGTCCACGTTCTGAATGCAATTTTGCAACCGATTGGAATTGTGGTGGAAGCTTCATAAGCCAGATAACATCTTCCGGACACGAGCAATTACTTTTGCCTAGTGGCTATGTTACTCGGCTACAAATTCTTATGTTGCGAGTTCGGTCATTACGTGCATCCACAGAAGCAAAATTTGACACTAGTCTATAATTATTGATTTAAGATCAAATATTGAGTATAATCGATTTTTTGGCATTTGAATTGTTGCGTTTACATGAATATGAAATTACAGACACGAACTAGACAGTGCAGATGGTCACCCGTTTATCATATTTGGCCCAAAATTTGTTGTCAAACCTGTGCAAAATTTTATCTAATAAGCTTCCTATATCATTATATTTTTGTTTATCGAATTCCCTTATTCTCTAAGGTCAATCAGATTTTCTCCAATTGAACTTTGTTCAAAATATGTTAAGAAATCAAAGAATTAATTTTTAAAATACTTGCACAAAATTTCATTCTTCTAGTTCAAAGCGATTTTGAGTTCACCAATAACCTTACAGATAGAATTTCAAAAATACATTTTTCGAAGTAAGGGAGGTTTCAAATATGGCGATTCATCAAAAATATCTTAGAATTTTCCTGTGATACTTTTTCAATGCTTCTTATATGAAAAAGTAAAAATTACCTAAAAGATTTACGGATTGTAACGTATACTCAACATTTTAATGCAAATTCATTAAAAAGGGCATAAACTGTTTTTTAGACTGATTTCGGTTTTTTTTTTAACTTTCCGATATAAGAAAAAATCGAACTTAAATCGCACAAGAAAGCGGAATATATTTTTTTAGAATTCTGTCTATAAGGAGGATAACTCACAAAAATTTTAATCTTGGCGAAAATTTCGCACGTCGTCTATACACCTAATTTATTGATTTCTGTTAAAACTTGAACACAATCTATTCTTAAGAAATCCGTCTTTCCAAATATAAGTGAAAGCAACAGTTACAAAACGCGGAGAACTGAATTGATACGATTTGGTTTATAGAGTTAGCATCTTAATTATAAATCCTTGTCAAAATTTGTCCCCGATTTCTTAAATGATTGTTCGTTTGTAGGTCTATACGTTCGTATGTTTGCACATAGGACAATTAAAAAAAGCAACAGGTTTAAATAAATATAAGTCTGTATATGAACTTGTAATTAATAGTGTAGTTCCAAAATGCATGGCCAGTTTTTCTCTGCTCTATATTATGAAGTATAAAGAGCCGGTGTTCAAAACAGAAAAATAAAAATTTAAACTTTCTGGACTTTTATTTCCTTGCATAATGCCCATTATTTTTATGTGGGGATGCACCCTTTTATAAAATATCCAAGACAGTTCCAGGGTCACCACTCCATCTAGATTTATGAATTTTTCATTAATTGTATACAAGTCAAAAATTCAATAAAATCATTAAAAAAATTGAAGAAATGATTCGATCTCAAAATATTCATATTCTCTCTGGTTTATATTATTTTAATTTGATTCACGAACGAATTTGAGAAGTAAAAAAACTATCGGATCCGATTTCATCAATATTACACGGTATATACGGTCTAATGCGCTTTCATTCTTTTTTCTCGTGGCCAATTTAGATTCTGTTCAATTACAGCTGCTGCCGCTTTAAAGTTAATTGTTATTCCAATATACCACTAAGCGTTTATACTCAATGATTTTATTGCGTCCCTAATCACTCTAAAAAAGTGCTATACTTACGCCTAACTCTACCCCCACATACATAATAGATATATTTATTTCTGCTGAGGACTTAGAGCTAATCACATAAATCCAAAGTGTGATTAGGGATCCACTGATGAATCACGAACCAATTTATAACGGGATTCAAGTCTTGAATTGAAGCGTATCATCTGAAAGAGCGCTAAAATATTATGTTGGCTTAAATTGTTTATTAAGTTTTAAATAGAAATCTATTTTATAAAATTTTGTTAAATAATAACGTGTTTTTTCCCTACAAAACTTTTGAGCTTATAAAAATCTTTAAAATAATGTGTGTATTCCTGATGAAAAATTCATTGGGCTTTAGATAAATTATGTTGCTGCAGATTAGGTTTCTAAAACCTGTACAGTAATGTTCAAAAATTTGAGTATCTCTGCCGTAAATTATCGTACCTCAAATTTTATTTTCTTTAGTTATATTAACTTCCTGTTTAAAGCAACAATTGAAAATTTTGGAAGCGTCTCTCTTAATTTTGAACTTTGGTAGGATGACAAGGGCGTCACTTGAGTCGCGACCCTTCCCCTCTGAGCGCTTCCAAGCCACATCAGTGGAAGGACGAATTTGCCCTGTCGGATTTAACGTGCAACATGCACCCTTTTCTTCGGTGAAATCGGATTTGGAACCTGAAACCTCACCACCAGGCCACGGAGGGCGTATTTTATTTTGTAATGATTTGAAAGAAAAAAAACTTTATTGTTTAACTAAAAAATTTCATAAATGCAAATGATTTCGAAATTTTGTTGTTATTGTTTTCCAAATTTAAAATATGGAGGCTTCTTCGTGAGACTAGAGAAACTCCAATTAGGACGCTCTAATAGTCAACAGCTTACGCAACTGGATGCGTCAGTAAAACAATCGTATTCTTTCAACTAATTATTCAAGGATTCAATTCAAACCCACTGGTATTCCGATCGCATTCATCAAGGATTTTAATCACTTCTTATTGCTAATGGAAATTTATCGTTTTATTTCACACAAGGCCAAGATTTAATGTCGTAACGCCCATTGGAAAAACCAACAATTGCAGAACTATCTAAAGGCTATTAAGGGGAAATAATAACAATAAGCTACCATTCTTAGCCAGCTACTTATAAACAAAAGCCAAATTAAACAAGTAGAAATCACATTTCACAAACCCATCAAAAGGCGTTTGGCAATTTTGCGTTTAATGACCGGAAAAGAATAATTGGGTGGGGGGATGAATTCCCGTGTCAAGGCGAATCGAATCTTCCTTTTGTGCAGTGACACTTCTGGATGACCCAACATTTGATACGCAAAACCGTTTCTTGTGTTTGGTCCGGTTGAATTGGCGGCGTTAGGGAACACTTTTAAATCATTCTTACTCACATCATTAGCGGAGCATGGGGTAACAAAGGGAGGAACAATTCGGAAAGGATGCAGAGAAATTCTTTTTGAAGTCAATGATGCGCGCGGCTCTAGTCTGACAGCAAACATAAATCGAGCTATTATGTTGGGGGAAAATGAATCGTAATGTTGCTAAAAGGATTTCTAAACTGGGGGCTGCAGTTTGCATGAGATGGCAGATCTTTGTTATTATTAGAGAAGAGTAAACAATAATTATTCGTCAGCTTAAAAAGAGAATGATATAGGTGTTGATGTCTATGGCTTTCCAGAGCTTTCAACAAATAAGTCTAAATGCAATCTCGCCTTTCGAGATCTATTATGGGGCTCAGAAGTTAATTATTTATGATCTAACATATAAAATCTATTTTCTAACTCGCAAGTATCAAAGACGTCGCTGAACGCAGAATGGCATTGATTGAAAAATACGTTATATCACATTCTTAGCTATTCAGACATTACAAATCTGAATAGCTAAGAATGATAATAAAAACAATATAAAGTCGATTCCTAAATAGCTGCATGTAAACAGTATAATGAAAGGCTCATGAAGGAAACCTACATTAATCTGCTCTTAAGTGAGATCGTAAGACTTAAGGCTTTTACATTAGGCAGAGTTACTTTTTGGATAGTAAGTTCTGACAAAGAAAAGTTATTTTAAAAAATTGTGATTACTTTTACTACAAATCATTAATCAAAAATTCAAAGTTTTCTCTTACTAATGACAGTCTGACACTGCATACAAATCATTTTCACTAACTTTAAAACTAAAAATAAGTAACATAAAACAAAAAAATTTCACTTAGGTCAAATTTTTTTTAATTTCTAGTTACTTTATATTTAATAATTACAATTATTATGAATATGTATATACATATGACATAATTATAATATTAAGTGGATAGCGAATTTCCTCTCACTTTTCTATTTTTCTTCTCCAATTTTCTTCTCGACAAATAGTTCAATCTTACGGTTATGTAGAGGAAGGGATCAACAATGGATGGCAAAGATTTTAAGAAGAGAAATCGGAATTAAAGCTAAAGTTTAAAATTTCTTCAGTTCTATTTTTTGTGAAAAATCTTTCATTCTAAGCACTAAGCTACAACTGCCAACTTCCTCTCGAAAATCATTTGAATAAAAGATATACTTAAAGCTTAAAATTTTCAAAAATTTACCAAAAATGATTGATTTTCTCATGAATTGGACTCGCTTTCTTCACTTTCACGTGAATAATACTGAATCCTTGCATTTTACCGATTTAGATGCTGCCTGCTGATTTCAGTTTTCATTACTAACTGCTAAAACTGTATTTAAAGTGTTGAAAATTAAATTTAATTAATGAATTTATATTTAAAAAACTGTATTAACATCAAATGCCATTCGATACAAGAGGTTTTCTTTAAAACCTTACATCTGATTCATTCCTGATGTTGAGAGGTCACCATCTCTTTACATCAGGAATTACTTACACTTTTACACTTAATTTACTACACTTAAAATTGTTGTAAATGAACTATCCAAAATTATGGGTTTTTTTCTTCTCTTTTTCATTTTAGAATCTAAACAATCTCGAATCAAAGCAAAAAGAAAAATATTTTTTTAATATTATTTTTCTCGGTTTTAGTTTAGTTATACAGACGTGACATTTTAACACCACACTAGTGCTACTTTGAGAGGAACCTCGTGATTTTGAACCGCAGTCATATGACGAGGAAGCGACACCTAAGCTAGCATACCGTCTCCAATATTCCACACCATACCAGCGGGAGTACGTTTGGCCCCGACGGATTTAACATGCATCAGATCCGCTTACGCGACGGATCTTCGGTTGAATCGGGTCTCGAACCTGAGGTCCTCTGAGTCTAAATAAAAGACCTTACCACCAAGCCACTGCTGCTTCTAATCATTTGGGAAATGCGTTAATGTTAATATTAAGTGGAGCAATTTCATTATTTATTTATTACTATGTCAAGATATATCGTTCACCATAGCATAATACGAGAACTACTTGACAAATAAATTCTTCTAAAAACTGTTTCTGATTATTATTTTTACTAGAATGAAGGTGTTTAACTCTCTGAATCTAAATAGGAGAAAAATTGCATTGCTTCAGATGCTCAAATTTTTCATTGAGAATTTCTCAATGAAAAAAGATGAATTCAATCATCTTTTTTCATTGAGGAATTTGTGAAGAATGACACTTTTTGAGTGACTAGCGCTAACGTAAGACTAACCAGCTATGAACATTTGCAGTTTGAAAAAAAATGTATATTTGAAAAGCTTATCTCGCATTATAAATTCTCTGATTTTATAAAAAGATCTTAGTTTTTCAAATAAAGCAGCGTAAAACACAGGTATTAAAAATATTGATAAAAACAAAACAAATAGTATTTTGCTCATATTTATATTTGCTCATTTATTAAGTATCTGGCCTTTTAATGATGAAGGCGATATTTTAAATTAGAATTTACAGTTTATATGCGATGTTAAAATTATTAAATTTTCATCCATAACTTTTTAGACATTTCTTTTGCAATGCGTAAAAATTCCCCTGAATATGAGTTTTTAAATGAAATCTAATTATTGATATAAAATACTGATCAGCATTTTTTTAAATGTCATCAATATATTTTTTTTAGTTTTTATAAGAATATTAAGTTCATTTCCAGAATATTGCGGATTTCTTACTTAGCAGAAAAAAATCATTCAGTTTAGTTTAAATGGCTTTTTTTATTTTAATCAAACGTATTGTATTCTAGAATACATTTTTTATTTGAAAAGAAAATTATTAAAATATCATTCCAAATTACAGTTTTTAAATAATAATAAAATGAGCAAAATCTATATAAATAAGAAATAAAGTCATTATTTTCACAGATTTTTATTTTATATTCGGAATATAACACTCATGTTCTTTAAATTTATAAAATTTTAGTTTCAAGACAATATCAATAATTATTCCACAAATTTTCATATAAAATAAAACAATATTTTCTCCATTTCTAGAAAGATGACCATCATTAAAGTAAAGGTAGACTGGAAAAATGAAGGATGAGACTGTTAGTCAGTCAGTGTTTATTCAAGTGTACAATGTCTGCACGCCATGTTTGTTAAAATTAGTGTATTTTCTTTTTTTTAAAAGAAGAGTTTTATGATGAAAAACATACGTACAGCACAGTAAAAATTTCATGATATGTTATTCAATTCAGAAATAATTAATACTAAAATACTTCTTAAATTCCAAAATTTATATTTAAATATTAAAGGGGAAGCCAACAGTTTTTGCTTTCATTTGTTTTGTAAAATTAAATACAAACTTTGTGACAATTGATCTCATGCGTACATATGTGAGGCAATAATATCAATGTCTGGTTCGCGACAGACAAAATTGCAAGAATCAGTATTGAATGGTTAGAATTTATTAAAACTTACTATTTTTTTAGTAATAGTATTAATAATCTAATATTGAAAAAAATCAATACTTTAAAGATATTTCGAAACAATATCCGAAATTAATGATCAAAACTTATAAAAAATATTCTTTTTCTACCTACTTTAGGATTAAAAAAAAGGTTCTCGCTCCAACTACGTTAGTTCGATAAATTCTAGTTTCTCTTGCTCAGCAAGTCTATCATATAATAAATATACCACCCTCTCTGATGTTATTCAGAAGAAAAATTTAATGGCGGGTTTGCACTCGGCTAGTTATAAGACGACCAATAATCAGCGCATGAGTAGAAAGGAACTGTTTCATCTTTGCCAGAATTTCTTAAGATAGATTCAGGCATTCTATGTTTGGCTATAAATTGCTGTTTTGTTTTTCGCTGATTTTTTTCTTTTCCATTTCTATCGTGTTATAACGATTATTATTCATAGAAAGAAACAGGGTAAAATAAAAAACGGTGAACCTATCTATATTTGGAAAACTATAGAAAAAAATCACAATTAAAAAAAACAACAACACAACTTTGCATCAGAAAGAACCAAGAGCAAAAAATTTCGGAATTAATCTTTGAAAAGTGATAACCTTTTTCAAGCCAGAAAACCCGCCAAATTCTACGCATGCATAATAAAGGGGGGGGGGGCGAATACAGCGGCATGTTGTTATCCAGTTGGAGCAATTACTTGCCACTGACCAAACAGCTTCTTTGATCTACCTGTTGGCCCTCTTATAACTGATCGAGTATAGACCCGGTAAATATCATGTATAGTTCAAAAGATCTTTAATTTGTTCATTCATATTTCAAATCTATTTGAATCTACTAGTTATTATTCATTTCAATATTCTGAGACGATCACTTTTCGACGATTCTATTCCATTAAGGGGAGAAAAGCGGAGAGATTATTTGCATTTCTGGAATTCTTCGTCCTTCTTTGAACTTGATTTTTGTCTAATTAGATACATTTTTATTCATTTTTTTTCGTGTATATATGAATATTGTCTCATTTCTGTCTGTATTATTTTAATTCACTCAACAAGTAATATAAGTTTATTTTATTGTTAATTGCAAACATTCCCTTCTTTCATCTTTCTTCTCGCCCCTATTTTGACAAATTAAACCTATCCTAATGCATGTGAAAAAGAGGGTTTTAGGATCTATTATCAAACAATACTCTTGTTGAGTTCTTACAGAACCTCATACAATGTTTTAAGTGAAATTTAATAAATTTTTTAATTAATTTCAAAATTACAAAAGCTACATAAAATATTGCACAAATCAGCCTGAATTTTATATTTCCATAACAGTAACATGTTTGTTTTTTTTAAAAAATAAAATGTTTTGTTTTTTAAAAAAATAAGACAAGTATGACTATCGGTGTTTGTCGTTTATATGTGTTTCTCAACCTGATTTCAAATTTTCAATTACTTACTGGCTAACCGTCTTTGAAATAAAATTGAATAGGTCAATTTTTATTTTATTTTCCTATTTTATTCAACAATGAGTTTTAATCTTTATTAAACGATAATCCTATTTTTCTAAACTGTACATATCGGGGAAAGTTGGAAGAATTAACATAATTTAATAAAATAATTTAATTAACATAAATTAATATTTTATAATTTCTAATTATACTAATTGGTAAAGCACAAGGTTTGTAAAAAGCGCGAATAAGCGATTAATAGTTAAATTTACTATTAGAAAATATAAATAAAAAATAAAAAAAACTAAGTGATATCGGAAAAAAATCTAAAATAATCAGTACTACCAAAATTAAATAAAGAGAGAAAAAAAGAGATTTTGAAAATTTGATATCTATTTCTGGAAAATGTTTATAATACCTTTCAGACTACTTTGTTTTAAGTATTTAGTTATTGAAAATAGTTCAGAATATTAACAATTAAAAATATAAAACTGTAATTAAAAAACATGTCTAAATTAATTTTGTTTTTCCATTGAAGATGACAATTTTCATTAATATATATTAATAACGCTAAATATTACAGTGAAACTTCTTGCCTATTTTATCTGTTTTAAATATATAAAATGGAATTATAATTAATTAAATTCACAATGCCATCCGTCGCATTGCTTTGAAATGTGCCTGTGAAGCAAAATGAATAGAAAATATCAAGAGATCTTACTGCTGAAAAAACATTATCCGCATAAGGAAACTTAAAAATTTTGAGTATTTAATATTTCTCAAAACCTTTCTTAGCAAATAGATGAGAAAAGGTTTGTTTATTGAAACGGTCTCCTGAGATAGTGCATGATTTTCTCTAGATGTGATGATTACAATATTCCAGTAAAGCATTAAAAAAATATATTTCTAATGATGCACTAAATAGTTATAATAATTCCTAGACACTCACTGCTTAAAATTCCTTTCAGTAATATAATCGTGCAAAAGAAGTAAGAAATTACTTTTCGAATCAAATAGCGATTATAAAAGGACTTTATTGGAAATTTTGTTGTTCTCATGTTCCGCTTTACAACAAAAGGAGGGGTGCAGTTACTTCTGAGGGTATGGACCATTGAGGACCCGTGGGTAGGAGTTTGACCTGTAGCTCCCTCATATCACAAACCCTTTTTACGGGTCGGACTTCATCCATCCACAGATCGTAATTGAGATCTGGGACCGAAAACGATCACCTCTGACGCAGTACCCCTAGTGATATTACTCTCCACATGGAGGACTTTGTGACCACGTCAGATGTAACGAGCGCCACCCAATACACACACGACGAGTCAGGCTGGCGGGTTCAAACTCATAGCCCAAGAGATGCGCATCCATAGCCTACCAACTAGGCTATCCTGGCCCCTTTTTGGAAATTTTAACATACCGAAATAAGGAACTTTTGGAATAATAGGAAAATTCAATTTGCCACGTAACTGACAATAAAGGAAAGCCTAAAATTGTTTTGCAAGAATTATAGCTCCACAATTTAAAGAGTGAATAAATTATATTTGGAAGAAATTTTACTCAAAATGTTTTCTCAGTTCGCTTTCTGTTTTTTTTCGTTGAGTAACAAATGGAACGGTCAACTCCTGACATTTCGTAGCATTGACATTTTGAAGGCTTTCATCCGAGAAATGAAAAAAAAAAAGGAACGCCTCTTTCCATTCGAAGAACGGATTCAAATGTCCCTCAGACGATGTGTGACAATAAATCGTTTTTCGCATTACCTCTTCCGGCACCATATGGCAGGGAATTGCTAATGATTGTCTGCATACAGAAATATTTTCTCGAGTTGGATTCTGACAATGAAATACATTTTTGTTCAATGGAACTCACAAAAAAAGCACTCAAACAGCATTTTTAAAGATTATTTAGCTAGCCTGAAATTTTTTATGATAATAATATATTCAATCCTCCTGTAAAAGTATTGAATCTTTCCATATTCATCAGATATTGTCGAAGAAAACTAACACATAAATAAAAAAAATCATAGTATTACATGTCACAGTTTGCTTGCTACACAAAGTGTACCAAAAAATGAAATAAGCATTTACTTTCTTATGTATTGCAATTAAGCATCTAATTCCAACTACAAAGTTTATTGAAATAAGATATTCAGATATATCAAAATTCTTTGGCTTTTGTAAAGTGGAAAAAAAAGAAATTAAAAAATTACATTTTTATATAGCTCTTGTTATTAAAAATGTAGAATTATAATATAATATTCTTATATTCTTGCATAAGGATACAAAGTTTTTATCTGTAAAACTTATTTAAATATTCAAAAATGAATTTGTTGACTTAATGATGACTATCCATAACTCATGTCGGCATTTCAAAGAAACTTCAATCAGATTTTTCAGAGATTTTGTATTTAAAAAGAATGATTAATGAAAAAACAGAGACGGAAAATAATAATGCATTTAATAACTATAGTTTAATTAAAAAAATTTCAAATAATACATTAGTTAAGGTGCTTATAAACTTTTCATAATGAAAACCTTTAAAATCAATACGAAGTTATATTATTTTAAGCATATTTGTTCACATGCAATCATATTTTGAAAGAAATTTTTTTCAATTCATCAACATTAGATTTTCATAAATCTACAGCTGCTGTCAAAAGCGCGTCATCTCTTATTTCAGACTTAATGCTAATCACAACTAACTAATCGGTCACCTTTCAATATATTGTTGTACAAAATGAAACAAGTCAAGCAATTTCCAAAAATATCACCCCACACATTTATAAAAAAAATTTCATTGGTGCTGATTTTTTTTATTGGAGGGAGATTATTACTAATTCAAAAGAAGTAGATAGTTATGTAATATTTCTATCTGCCATTAAAGTAAAATTCACCAAAGGCATTTCTTAGATAAGATAGATTTCATTCAAAGCACAATAGTTTCCTTTTAATCGTTTTATCGAAGGGGGAAACGAAAAATTTGTCATTTTTTTATTTTCTTCAAAAGAAGCAACTTAAAGTTATTAACTATCAAACTGGAATCAATATATTTATAAAACAAGGATGAAGTTAAAGAAACATAGCAGGAATGTCATAACCAACACGGTGAAAGCATCGGTATAAGACTGGCCCCGTTTGTAGAAAATGTCGAATTGTATGGAAAGTATCAGCAAAATGGAACTGATAAAAGAGTTTCTTAAAATGCCATACATCATTTTTGTTGAATGAAAATTGTTACTTATGATGAATCTTTTGCAGGGAGAACGGATTTTTTCTCGTTTGAAACGTGATTTTTTTTAAGGATTGGTACTTCCATTTGGGGTAAAAAGATGCTTGTTTGTCCAAATTGCATTTCTGAGGAAACGAAAATTTGATTCCATCTAGATTGGAACAACTCCAGACGTTAATTTATAATTTGACATTCTCTGCCCATAAATGCTATTTAAATCACAATAATTACGTTGTATTTTTCTGAATGCTATTATTTTTGGAATGATGATCTCTGAACTGAATTAACTCTGAACAGTAGAATGAGTGTAACTTGAAAAACAAATGTCGAAATGACGGTATCACCTGGTGTACAAATCCTGTAATTTGCAATCTTTATAGTATTACAAAAAAACTTCTAAATCTCTAAAAATATAAAAGAATGTTGATAATGCAAAAAAAAAAAAATCTTCGGCAACTATACCGGAGTTATGATATCATTCTTTATCAACCTTGGAAAACGTTCCTACGTTATTGAAATATTTAATTCTATTGAAAGCTAAGAATTTTCTTTTCTTTTTCGGTATTCCTTAACATCTTTGAGATATCTTAAATGTTCAATGATGATGATTTTTATTATGTTAATATTTGAGTGCAATAATATTTGTGAAAACTCTTTAAAGTTTAAAATATTCATAGTAAATTTTGCAGGTGAGAAATTGAAAATTTGTGGGTGAGTAGATTAATGTTAAAAGCATGTTTAATTGACACTTTTATACTATGGTAGTCATATAAAAATTTAATTGCTTCAACTTTTTAAATTTCTACTTCCACAGAAGCCAGATGGTTTTCTAGTATTTTTTAAAAATCTCATTTTGTGAAACTTTATAACTTTCAATATATGTCTTACAATAGTTAAGAAAATGAATGTTCATTCCATTTGTTTGGGATTTCCTG
>JAOUZG010026315.1:169810-210660 GCA_026289955.1 Argiope argentata | reverse complement strand
TCTTAAAAGGTTTTATTTTCATATTGATTGTGGTTTCGAAAATATTTTTGCGAAAATATTAAAGCTTGGAAAAAAATCATGAAAATGTAAGAAATTTTATATAAGCGTGTAGTGTGAAAAATGGGGAGTTTTAAAGATGAGTAGCTGCAAAGAAAACAGTTCCATTTTTCCATAAACATTGAAATATATTATTCTAAAATAGGCTTTAGTTGTTGTTTTTTACTTTTAATAAATTTATAAAAATATTTATTCTATAAAAATCAACAGTATTGAAAAGATATATATCTTTTGATTTCAAAACAGTGTAAAAATCATTTTTGTTTTGCAATTTTTTATACTTTTTGCAAGTAAAGTTTTTTACAAGCTATGCTATGAAAACGTAAAATAACAAGCTATGCTATGAAAACGTTTACATAATTTAAGTATATAAATCATTGTTATATATTTCATAAAATTTTGAAATAAATTTTTCTTTAATTTACCATCAAGTAGCATTCCTCTTGCTAATAAAAACGTCATTTGAAATCTACCGATTAAAGGATCATTAACATTTGAAAATATTAAAGTATGTTGTTGTTATCGAGTATACATAAATGTCTTATTCTAGATCAGAAAATGCTTGAAAAATTGGTTACCGGATTAGATTTTTGAAGCAACTCAAATTAAATAAAAATGTTTTAAAACGAGAAAAATGTAATAATAAATTCAAAATGAAAGGTGAAATTATTTTTAAACGCTATAAATAAAACACGTGAACAAGTAAAATGCGGCCACAAAAAATCAATGCCTCGCTCAATAATGCTGGCAAATAAATCAGTCAAAATTATCGTACATGTAAATCTGATTCATTCAATCATCTTTTCTTTTTCCTTTCGGCACGCACGTCACTTAGTTATCCAATAAAAAGCAAGAACAAATAAGCGCGCTCATGTATAAAATAAAGTAAATAACAAGCAATTAAAGGTCGCTAAATAATGAATGAGCGACTGTTATTGTTGCTGTTCTTGTATCTTGGTACAAGTCATTTTCATGAGGAGAAATGTTCGTTTTTTTATTCGATTCTATTTAGTATTCTTATATTGTTCAAACAGTTTCGGATTTTAAAGTTAACATAACATACTTTAATATCTATATTTATCTTTATTAATAAAAAAAATGTTTTTTGTATGAGTTAGTCCGTTTAGGGACTCTCAGGTCATATCGTTTGATCTACATCTAAATTGGGCTCATATGAACTTTTAAATGAAAAAATGTTTATTTTGAAAAGATTTATTTAAAATTTTATTAATATTATTAATTAACCAAACACTAAGTTGAATTATGGGATTTTCCCTCTATGATTTCTGATAATATTATTTAAAAAAAGAATTTAAATCGTTTCAAAATATAGAAAATTGTTTTTTAATGAAACCAATTTAGAAGACGTGCTATGTTTTCCTGAATTTTAACATCTTTTTTGAATGATTCCCAGCAACTGACTGCACTTTTCCCTGAAATTTAAACTTTTTTTATTATTTCATCATGTATTTGTTCTCTTGAATTTTCCCTTCATTGCTGAAAGCTGAAGCAGAAGGATTCTATTTAAGATCTGCACTTTTTACAAGAGGCATTAAAAAGTGATTTTACAGTTCTGCGAAAATTAGAAGAAATATGAACCCAACATTTATATTTTTAATAACACAATGACATCATGTCTCCATTAGCAAATTCTAGGTACACTATAAGCAGAATTTATCAAACTAAGAAATTTAAAATAACACGACTTTAATTTCTGATTACAAGATGGAAGCATGGATATAAAGTTATATGTTAACATTTTAAATGAAATTAAATATAACCAATATTCCAGGGGAACTAGCTGGTAGCCAAAGATGACCAGAATACAATATCGATAATGCCATTTTGTTAAATGACAATCGAAAAAGAATTGGCTTTTCAGTAATGATAATTAATTTAGTAACGTATTACTTAACGTGATATTAAAAAAATTTTCGGCAAATATTTTTAGAATGCATATTTTAAAAATGAAGGGGGAAACCGTATCAGTTCAGTAGCTTTCCATTAAATGCTCTCAGATCTTGCAGCTCAGTTCGTGGGGAAATAATTTAAAATGACAAATGATTCACGAATGAAATATAATACTTCAGGTCACGCATTATCATTTGAGGAATTCAAGTTTTATGGCATAATAAGAGGGCGAAATGGATCTCTCTGTTTTACTAAAATAAGGTGCAGAACTAAATATCATCATTCAAATATAAAGCCAACTCTAAAATAACCTTTTTGCAATTAAAATGGTTTCGTAAAATGCTACAAGAAACTTCAAATGAAGTATCCTTCTTCAATTATGTATTGCATTATAAACCCGTTTCTGTATAACTTCTTACACATTTATTAGATAAAGATTGGTTATTCATTGTATTTTAAAATCAAATCGAAACTTTTTTTAATTAAAAGGATATATATTTAAATCTAATATTTTTTTCTTGATTTCACTAAAAAATATTTAATTCGTGCCCGTAATTAAAAAATCCTACCTAAATTGGAAAAGGAAATTTATAGAAAAATAGGATATGATTTTAATGGATACAAATTCAGGCGACTGAAGTATAAAATGAAGTTGAATTCTCGAAAATTTCGTGTTATTTTCTGAAATACAATTGAAAATTCAAACAGAATACTTTTCGTGAGTAAAGGCAGTTGAGAACGATTGCTATTGAATGATTTGTTAGAATTCGAGATTCTACTTTCCTGTAATTGTTATTGCACGGAAGGCTTATTATATAAAAATAACATGAAAGCTAGCAAAGAAAGATATTTGTTGAGAAAAAAAAAGGCTGAAAAAAAGTAATTTTTATTTTTTAGATTCTTTAAAGAATATTTAACCAATTTTTAGTTGGAAATTTCTTTAAAATAAAATATATAAAAATTTAAATTAATTAAAATGATTATCAAATCAATTGACAATTCTTAAATATTATATTTCAAAGAAAATTTGAAGAATTGAAGCGACAAATTTATTATTTCTGATTTCAATTTTAAAAATTCTTAGAACTTGCAGTAATTATGAAGAGACAACTTTTTAGAATATGTTTGAATAAAAAAATATGTAAAGTCACAACAACAATGTACAATACTTAAATTTAATTTTTTAAAGAAAAAATTTTAAGTGATTTTAATAACTGTAATAAAAGTGAAAAAATTCTCAGTTGTTATAGTTTTTCATATAGTAACTTAGCGTAACATTGTTTTATAAAACTCTGAATTCTTAAGTATATTAAAACATTTTGTTCAATGCAAGTTGCGACTTACCTGAGTACTTTGTGTATTATATCCCAAAGACAGCACATCTCCGAAAAAAAGAAATCCGAAAATCCCGCATAGAAGTAGAGACTTCATTGTTTAGCATTTCCACACTCCAGCAGTGCAAATGATCAAACGATTTAAAAAAGAGGATGATGCCAGGTAGAAAGCTCAATTCTCGGATCACAGAATCGTTTGGTGACGTCATAGAGCGTGTGCGTCTGCCGTAACTTTCGTTTTTAGCATAACACGTCAGAAATGAGTGTAAAGTCGGCTTGGTTTATATATATATATATGTATATATCTGGGAATGATTTTTGAGGCCACTTTCTATGTTATTGGAATAAATTTTCATGTTCTACTGAAAATTGCATGTTTTGTGATAGCATTCACCTTCAGATTAGAGATTTCCGCCCATTAATAGCTTTTGTTCGACCTATGATAAAAATCTTTTTTTTTTGCATTAGAATATTGCTATCTAAAAATAAGAGGGTTTTAAGAGATCGAGTTCATGTTTTTGGAATCTTTAAAAAATCTGAAAGAAACTAAAATTTTTGAGAAAATATATAATCATATTTCTTCAAATTTATATTACTCTAGAGTTATGGGTATTACATCAGAAAACGATTATAATACCCTAAAAAATTATTATTATTTATCTATACTAATATTATAAATGTGGAAGTTTTGATGGATGGATGATGCTAGTCAATCACGCCAGAATGGCTGAAAAAAATTGGATGACATTTAGCACAGAGATAGATTATAGTCTAGAACAGAACATAGGCTACTAATTTATTGCCGTTAATTGAGTGGTTAATTTTTTGTTAGTTAAAAAATATTTTTCTCGTCAACAATCTTCATTTCCTCATTACCAAATGAGTAAGATTTCAGGTTTTTTTCTACCCTGCAATCTGTATTGCGTTATCCCAAGTGGCATAGAAAATATATACATTGGTGTTGCCTCAATTGATGTTAAAAATTCACGCATGCGCTTTGTGTTCGGTTAGTAGAGAGGGATTCGGACTTGATTTAGGTTTGCATAACGTAATCAGCATAACGATTTTGAATAATTGGTTTGCTGTTTTTTTAATTATTATTTCAGGTACACACAGTAAATAAATTGTTTTTAGGTTAGTTGTGTGGACTAAGCTTTGATACACAACTATTTGGTTGGTAATTTTTCAATAGCGCTTTGTTTGATTTTACACTGCAGTCATTTTTTTTGTCACTGTAATTCGATTTTTTTTGTACATTTCCCTCGATTTTTTTTCTTGTTGTATTTCTTTTGTCTACTTCCCTTATTTTCATAAAGATTTTTTGGGTGTTTTCCATTTATTTGCAATTATTGATTTTTTTTCTGTATTTCCGAAACCTTACAATTGAAACCAATCATCGAAACCTTACAATTGAAAACGCTATTGTTTCCGTTCACAACCCATTTGGCCATTTCACTAAAATTTGGAATTTTGTGGTTAGGACCATTGTGGCGAATGAAGAGGACCGAATTCGCAATGTTAGGGTTTGTAGTCGAGTAACATAGCCACTAGACAAAAGTGACCTTCATGACTCGTGGATGTTATCTGGTTTGGGAGGTTTTCACCACATTTTCAAATCTGAATATTTCAAGCAAGAAATACCGACGAAATTTAAGTAAATAAATATTTTTTCAAGATTCAAAAATTGACTAGCTAAAGGATTTTCAGCTGTAACTGTGTACATTAGTGAGTTATTTTGATTATTGGACTTTAAATTTAAGTCGTATGACCCCAGACGGCAAATCAACAAAGATTCAAAGTGTTTTCGAGTTATCTTGTTCACAGATAAAAACAATACAAAAAATCATTTCTTCTTAAAATGTCTGAAATGTGGAGATTTATCAAAATTTCGAATTAAATTTTTTTACTATACTTTTTTCTTAACTCTTTGTATTTGAGAAATCGAAATATGCGTCATAAAGGGTGGAGATATTGAAAATCCATGCGATTAGGCAATCAATACTAATTTAAATGAATGTACTGTAAGGAAAATACTTTTTTTTATCAAAGTTTTTGTAAAGATTCATGAAGAAATAAAAATGTTCACAAGCTGGTATTCGTGAGGCATTAGAAGTGCTCTCCTATGACCTTTTATTATATTTGCAGATGAGCAGATTTAATGTCCCTTATACGAAAAGCATTTTTATCTAAGTGTTATTTGATTGAATATTTTCAACTGCTTTTAACAAAAAAATTTTATGACATTCAAAATTACATTTCCCTTTTGGCGAATTTTTATTTAATTTTTATCGTGAAATTTTAATGTTTTTCCTTAGTAAATTTGAAAACTGTTAGCAGTAGAAAATAAATTTTATGAAGCTTAAATTTTAAAAAAGTCTATGACAGCTTGACATCAGAATCACCCTTTCCCCCTTTTTCCGATTTCAAATCTTTTTTTTTTTAACTATATCGTTATGAAATGTATACAAGTAGGTGTAAATTTAATATTTATAATGGATTTAATAACAATGGGATAATAAAATCGAATGTATAGCATAGCACTTCAGACCAGGCTTGAACACTAAATTCTGGTAAATAAATGTATCAAATAGAACCGTTTATTAGAAATAATATCTTAATTCTATATGAATGTCATTTGATAAATTAAAACCGTTTTAAGAAATCTTTTTTTTTCATTCTTATAACATTGTGTAAAAAGTCGAGCATAATAAATGCTGGAGATGATGATAAACCTTTCGTCCTAAGCCTTTGTACCATGAAATTCTGGCCATTTTAAAATTGTTCGTTATCTAAACATTAAAATTTATTTTAGAATGATTAGATTGTATATGCATACTTCTTTAGGTCCTTGTACTATGAAACTCGTACCATTCGAACATTGTTCTGAGGCTAAACATAAGACAATTTTAGAATGATTAGACTGAGTTGTCTGCATTCAGCCCTTGTATATAGTATTTAATTTTGCCATATTGGGAAAAAATACAGTTCACCGTCAAAAGAATTCAAATAAATAAATTTTATTATTGAAATAAACAATTATTAAAACATTAAATCTTCTTCTGTTTTATCGAAAAGATGAAAAGCAGATTTTCACAAAAATAATTCCCCATGGAAAGATGACAAATTATCTGTACATGCGTTTTTTCTTCGTGAAGTGTCTGGAGGTTTTCTTGGTGTTGGTGTTCCTTCTGAGCACTTTTCTATGCTGAACCACCCTCTGATGCTTCTGAAATGCGAATTTTGCAGTGTAAAAAAGGATTTCCATGAGTTCGTACACTGTGAGCAGAGAAAATCCCAGCCATACTCCACTGTATCCCCCTAAATAGCTGAACAACTCCATCGTCTAAAAGAACAACAGAAAATTATCATTTCAAATTTTGCACCGTCTCGTGACCAAGGCTTTATTTTATTTACCAGTTTTGAGAAAATTTAGAGCGAAAGAAATCATTAATATGGATTTAAGTATTAAACTAATGTACATCCAAAATGCCAAACTTAACAAGCTAGTATGGTGAAGATATCTGGTATTTTCTCCATAACTATAAAGCTAATAAATTATTGGATTAATCTTTATTGTTTTGTTTACTAACATGCATATGAATGTAATTTCTTTAAATTGGAATTTGCTCGATAAATAAGACATTGCCTATATTTTAACGAAATATAGATTTGTAACAGTATTTGAACTTTATTTGTCAACAGGAAGTGGAAAATGCAAATCTCTTCCGAATCAGTATACGACGAAGCTCTGGTGAGATACGTCATATTAAGGAAATAAACGATAATATACATTAGAAAGTGCTTCCCTTTTGCTTAGTTCATTTTAATAAAAAAGAGAGTACTTACGTATTAAGCCATCGATCTTTTTCACCAATTTTGAAAGAGTCATCAATGAGTTGCTAATCCGCCAATAATGGCAAACGACCACCATTATTTTAAAAATTGGGCAAACCTTAACTGTCGTCCGCCATTTTGATGTTTTCGGGGAAGATCATTAAGCGCTTTTTCTGTTCTGATTTTTTGACTCGTTAAAATAATTAAAATTTAGTTTTTGCCTGCCAACGAAAAAGATGGAGTGACGTATTTCCAAAATTACGGAATTATTCCTTCAAAAATACGTGTTTTAATGAACATAAGATGAGTTTATACTTGAAAACGTACAAACAATGGTGGTGTAATATATCAAAGAGTTCTGGCCACCTAAGAAATTGGTTCGAGGTGGTTGGCGATCGTTGGCATATTGACGGTCAAATACATAAGTACCTCTAAGGTAGTTGACGACCGTTGGCACATCGACGGTCTAATACGTAAATATCGAAAAGAGTTGAGATTAACATTCCCTGTCTAAAGACATAAGATGAAAATATTACCACACCAATGTTCTTGTTTTTTAAACTGAATTTTTGTTACTTCATAACACAGCCCAATATTTTTTCTTCTCCTTTTGGTATTTAGAATTTTTAAATGTTTTATTTATATTTGGTGTGCTGATTTCAAATATGAAAAGAGTAGTTCTATTTAATTTTATCAGATGAGCTCTAATTTTATGAGATTTAGTACATATGTGCAAAAAAACCATATATCATAGTATTTGTTCTTCTAGAAGAGCTCATAATGCCTATATTCTCAGAATGAGAAAGAGAAAAAGCTGTAATTTTCTTTGTCCATGTTGCTGAAAGTGTTCTGACAAAATGAAAACTTATTTATTTAACATCAAGAGTCGCAACTTCAAAGACCTTGGTTATAATATGAACATAAAGGGTAATTATTCTATCATTTTACAGTTTTCTGAAAATAATGAAAGCAAAAGTACAGACTGTAATGAATGATGAATAATGATTTCATAAGATTAAAAAGCATTAGAGGATCTTACTAGGTACTAATAGAACACGCATATAGTGGGAAATTACTTTAGGACTATTCTACTGTAGAAATAAAATGCTAAACAAAAAAAAATTTAGGATGGAACAAAATAGTTTTCTCTCTTTCTAATAAAGTTATTATAGAATTACAAGGTTGCTGTTATATTTTTATCTAAATTAAGCAGATTGTTTTACAAATTTTTCTAGAGGAAAGCTTTTTAATTTAATGCCTAGAACATCACTTTTTTTTAATGGCGATATTAGTGAAAGCTGAAGCTGGACAATTTCAGTAAAGCGTAAAGAGAATGGAGGACAAATATCATGGTATACGAAATGATATTATGATGGTAGTTTATTTTGGGGGTTTGTAATGAGATTTTATGGACGAAATTCGCTTAAAAATGACAAATAGAAGAAGCCTTCACAATGAAACAACAGTATCATTTTTATTAGATTCTTTTTTATTAAAATTATTATATTTATGCAACTGTTGCTCTGTTTTCTTCTTCAGTCAAATTGTTTCATAATATTTATTAAAGAATTTAATTTAAGGCCTATATTCTAATCCTAATTCAGTAAGTCAATTTAAATAACATTACTATCATATTTTGCATTAAGAATTGATGGGCAAAAGAGGAGCGTTTATAGTTTTCTCAGTGACAAACACATAAAATCGATTAAAATAACTCACTATTAAAATATTCTTTTAAATGAATACTAAATGTCACTGAAATTAATGGTGTTCAGTAATAAAAACTATTGATTTCAGTGACAATTGTGTCATAAATTAGTGCAAGTTTCATAAATTCTTAATGAAACAAATCAATGTTTGGAAAAAATTTTCAGTTTGTGCAAATAATATCAGAGGTGTATTGGGATTTTTACCAGGAAGAAAAAAAATTGTTGCAAAAATAACCAAACAAAGACATTCACTCATTATAGTGTATTGTTTTATGCAAAGAAAT
The DNA here is from genome assembly GCA_026289955.1 of Argiope argentata. NCBI lineage: Eukaryota > Metazoa > Arthropoda > Arachnida > Araneae > Araneidae > Argiope > Argiope argentata. The sequence goes on along the minus strand of JAOUZG010026315.1, from coordinate 201,531 downwards.
CAAATGCCAGCAGACTATGAAATATATCATAATAATAGAATATTATTCTATATAATAACATTCAGCAGTTATTTTGAAGATATCCATAATGACCACTACAAAAAGGTATTAATAAAATGAGGCTTGTGGTTACTTCATTATAGCTAAGTATAGCGTGTTGGTATTCTTCAGCTAAACCAGAGAAGTTGGGACCTGGTGCATAACAGATATTAAGTATTACCACAACCGAAAATCTACCTGCCTCAAGTTTATGATCTTGAGGGCCATTTAAATTTATAATTTTCAACTCATCATTTAGTTTTAAGTAAAAGTGCCTAACAAACACGTCTTGATTTCACATGTATGGTAAAAGGTGGCATCATTTGTGGGTAAGGGAAGACATGTGGTGTTTATCTTTCTTATATGTGGACACAAGATTAAGCACGCAAAAGAGTAAAGAACCATTCTGAAGTAACTGAACAAGTTTTCCAGCCTAATACAGGACAAAGCTCTTCAAAGAAAAGAAGAAAAAAAAGGGGGGGGGGAATCAGACAGAAAGATGCGGTGAAACCACAACAAACAGTTGCATGAGGAGAATGCAATAGCTTGGTCAGGTACACTCGAAGCTTTGACGCCTGCCGGATACGACTGTTTTGCATATTGACGTTATCGTGTCGTGAAAAGTGAGCGCCATCAGTCTATGTGACGTTCAACAACCATTGCGAGTCTCGTTTCATTAGTGCCAGCGATTGCGTATCAGTGTTTAACCTTTCATCCGCATCTGCTGATAATAAATCATGAAATGCTTGCATCTTTTGTACGGAGAAAAATGAAAAATTTTGTGCAGAATATCTCGAATCGATTATGCAGGAATTCCCGTTGATCTCTCAAATTTACGAGTACTGATTATCTTTGTCGATGTCTTGGCTGTCAATTCTTCCAAAACATTTTTTACTGCATTCTCAAGGTCCGCACTCAAGGATGATCCTCTGCATTTCCCTCTGTCTTCGGTATTCCATTCAATGAAATAAGTTTTATTTTGCTTGTCCTTTATCCATGCAAAGATTTCTTTTAATAATAGTTGTGGACTACCAATGTTTAAACATCAATGTTAGATCTGGTAATAACAGCATACTTCTGATATTGAAGGACAAATCTGTGATGAGCTCTGTAAAATATAGTAGATGATTCCTAAAGAACAGAAAGAACACGCTGTTATCCGCAGTCGTTATGACCATGCAGTAGAAATAGATATTGGTGGATTATTTCAAAAATATATTGAACCAATCACAAAATAGGAATCGTACCCCTAGAAGTGAGCTACTAGATCTGGTGGAAATGGTTTTGGGAGAGAGATACTTGATTGCTTGAGCTCATCAAATGGGTGTACTTTTTGATTGAACTTGTCTAATATTTAGCTTCGAAATCTTAAGTACTGTTTACAGAGAGTGTTAGTGTGTAGTATGGAGTAGAAAAGTTTGTGCGGTTGTCCAATGAGGTAGAGATGATTTATTCGGCGTGGTTGTGCTTAATTATGAGCAGAATTCGCAGACTGTAAATTCCTGAAATGGATTTATTGTGAAGAAGCGTTATGCGTTACAGCATTCCTGTTACCGAAAACGTCACAAAAAAAGCGTGCTAATTGAAGGAGAGTTCTGTCGCCAAGGGGAATTAGACATATATTAAGGAACTTGGTCCTCAATAGAGTTCAAATTGAAGAAATAATTTTATTGTTGTTACTTGCATCTTTCATAGAAAGGTTTATGGAGATGTTAAAAGTGTTATTGCTGCATCTTAAAGAAATATGAGCCTTACTATTTTGAAATTTGATTCTGGTGAATAATTTTTCTAAAATGTATTAATGGATTCTTTAAATGAGGGAAGATTAAGCGCGGAACTAATATCTTCTTTTCTTGTGAATCATTTCGATTTTGTTTATTTGCCTATATTTTGACGCATGTCTATAATATTCAAATTGCTTTCTGCATCTTATTCCGCTAACTGGGTAAGCATAAATTAGCACCAATCTTAGCAATGCTGAAATAATGAACATTTTACTTTTCTTGGACATTTTTGAATTTCGCGCAGCTTTGTAATATAATTTGCGGGAGTTTTCTTGGAATTTTTTTTGTAATATAATAAAAACGAAATTCTAAGTAAAATATCTGTCAAATATTAAAGATAAATGTTTTGCGTTCTGAGACCAGACAGCTTCGTTTTCGTTGATTTTAACTTTTCAATTTGATTGTTTATCTTTATTCATTTTTTTCGAAAATACATGAAATTATTTCTTTCTTTGTTGTTGCATTAATGATAACTTTGCACTTTCAAAACCAGCTTTTCATTTCTTCGATAACATTCAAGAAAACTGAATTTCTTTTCCCGAATAATATTTCATTTATTGTGAATATATTGTATTTTGTGAACGCATCTTATATATATACGTGAATACTCGAAGTTGGTATATAATAGTTTTAATGCAACATATCTTGATAATTCGTTGGGAAACAACTTTGTTTATACACTTGGTTTAAATATACTGTTTTTGCGTTCATCACAATATGTTGGTTTGTTAATAAAAATACTTGCTCCATGTCTGTACACCGAAAGTATTATTTTATCTATTCTCTGCTTCTAACTATTTGAAATCACATGGACTTGCGAGTACAGTACTGGCTGTCATTGCCTAAGAGAAAGTGGTCGTAAAGAAGTTATTTAGTTATTTCACTACAAACAGGGATTAGCAGTTTGTGAACTACGAGATTTATTTCTGTAAGAAGCAACGAACTTGAGAATCGATGATTCGGTTGAAGATATCAAGTATAATCATCTAACCTAGATTCGAACGCGATATATGTGGATATCGTATTAACTAAGAAGGTACTGATTACGTAGAGGGGAGGGAGTGTCAGTCATCTGTGAATTAAGAAGGTGATGATTTGTTTTTTTATTTGGCTGAAAACAGATGAATTTATGCTCTGAAAGCAAATATGCAGCTCTTAATAACGCAGTAATAAACAAAGTTTTGAACTAATTTGAAAACCGAAGTGACAAAAATATTTAGAATTTTTGAATCACAATTCAGACCTTTATTATTATTTTTTTTTTTTTTTTTGCTTACCTGACCTCCTTTATTATTTTTATTTTTGCTTACTTGATATTTATTCAAGATTCTTTAGAAGAATTATTAATATCTTCTGCACAGAATACTATCGACATTCTAATATAATTCATTGAAGTTTTGCAATCTACGTTTCACGTATATCAGAATAGGAGATAAATAACAATAAAGACATACAGTTTACTTAAACAATCGATCGCTTACGTCGTACTTAGGTATGTGCCTGTAAATTGTATGTTCCAATGTGGAAAAGTAAATCTTCAACATAGCCAAATTTCTCCTGCAAATTAAAAAAAACCATCTGTATTTATTTCTTCACATCAAAATTTTGATTACATTGCAATTCCTTTATTTCGTTTAACAAAATAGTAGAAAGAAAATAAAAGTAAGAATGCTTCTGAAAATAAAGATAAAAAGTGAAGGACATATATTAAATCATTAGAGTTTTGTCATTCAGACAATATATAATGATTAAATGGAAAAGCCATTGTACAATGCTTTCACTCTTCTAGTAGGCCAATAGATAATTTATAAACCACTAGAAATAGATTTAGTTTAAAATTAGAAGAAATATTTTAGTGACTAAATGATTTTACTAAATAATTTTAAATTGTTCGGGTTTATATATGCACTGGACACAATAAAAAGTTAAGAAATATAACTTTTTATTGGGCCCATTCTATCAATCTTTTTTAGTGAAAGGATCTGTCACTATGATTCCCTAAACAACAACAAAAAGGAGAAAAAAAAAGAATTCATTGTTTTGGCACTAAACCCAATCAAATTATGAAATATTGAAAATTATTATTTTAGATGAATTTTAGAGCTAAATTCATGTTTTTTGGAATATATCTTAAAGAATAGTTCGCAAATAGAAATAATGCATTTTTGTGTTACTTTTCTTAAGTTGTATCTTAAAATAAATTTGTGTTCTATTTTCATTTAAGTTAAACATTTATAATTTTAGCAATAAAACAATTAATTTCTTATTGCATATTTTAAGGAGTTAACATATTTTCCTAAATGTAACTTTCAAAACTGGTGACGGAATAAAAGGTTTTTAAAAATATTTTCTAGAAAAATATATTTATTGACACAATATATTAACACAAAATGTAATTATTACAGTCATTAAAAGCATTTACTAATTGGAATTATATGTTTTATAATTCTATTCTAATATATAGCTATACAAATTAGTTATTGGTTAAAGATAAAAGTGGACACTCTCTATATAATATAATGAAAAATGACGGTCTTAATGATTTGACTCTTTTGTTGCAAAATTAAATAAAAATAATGAAGCAATCCCGGCATATAATTTCTTTGCCTTTCTCACTTCACAACTTCTCTGCTTGTCTTGAATATACAGAGTGCAGCTTAATTTTTTTAAATTCATGCATTGAGAAAACGGGGAAAGAGTACTGATTTTGCAGCGGATTTTCAGTTATCAAGTACATTAGACATGTATCAAAGCAAGGGAATTCGTAACAAAGAAACGTTTTGAAAATTGAAGAATTTCTTAAAGTACTTTATGGATGTTATTTACTTAATATTTTTAACGGTGAACCGCCGCAAGGTGGAAATTTAATACTAGATATTAAAAGTAGCACGTAAATGTAAGTAGAGTGGGAGTAATGCAAATGTATAAAAGGAAGATTCATTATTAGCTCTCTATTACAAATAAAGGTAATAAAACAAACATTTCCTTACTTTTACTTCGCTATTATATCAATGCTATCAATAATAATTTTGGTTATCAACGCTTCTTCATAACGATAATTTTTTGTACGTTTTAAAATCTGAATTATCGTAAATACTCTAGTCTTTATTATTTTCACACTTACGTTTTATTCCTTGATTTGATGCTCATTTTCATCTATGTTTAAGCTTTTGCATTCTTATATTTCTGTCATAAATATTTAGGAATTATAACAAACCTACAAATATTTTTGAGATTTCTAAACACTAAAAGAAATTCAATATACTCAAATATACGTATATGATAATGCATCTCAATACTTTTCAGAATCTACAGGGTCCATCTAGATTTCGATTGTTGAATCCATATTTATAATGTCTCAAGTCAAATGCTCAATACGTGATGCATTTGGAGTAGTAATATGGTGATGGTTATAAATAATATATTACTTATGTCTAAATGTTTGAAATAAAATCAAGAGAAGAAAAATGCTTCAAGTGGAATCAGATAAGAATTTTCGTGTCTCATTCAAGGCTTATACTAATCAACTTTGAGACGAATACTTAAGATTCTTAAAAAGCATTTTGTGAAGGAAGTTTTTGGGACATACCACAGGAGAGGGAGGAGGGTCCATTTTTTTATTATGAGAAGAATGAGCTAACACAAAAAAGGATGGATATTCCGGTAGTAATATGTACGCCATTTTTGTATAAATTAGGCGGCCTTCTATGGTCTTTGCCTATATTCTATAGAATACTGTTTCAAACTGATTTTTTTCATCATATAAGTTTTATCACATAAGTTATAATATTATAATTTTTCGTATTTTTTTCTGTTTTTATAAACGATTTGCAAGTATTCCATATTTATTACTCATTTAGAAATCTAAGAATTTAACATCCCCAAAAATATACTTAAATATTTTTTTTAATGTTTATCATGTTACAAATAAAATATTTAACATAGAGTTAGTGAATAATTCGGTAAAAAATAATTTAGTAATGAAAATTTTCAAAAATTTACTTTTCTAGTCATAATATTTTTGCCTTGTATAAATGTAATTTTGTATTTGTATCCCTTTCTCTATGGATTAAAGTTATTATATATTTAAAAATTTTAAAACTAAAGAAACAATTTTTATTATTACAAGATTTAAAATATTTTTGGATTTTTTTACTTACTTTTTATCTTCCCAGCTTCTATTTAACCTTGAATGTATATGATGTTCATACTGCAATATAAGAGAAGTAATATATTAAAAATGCCTTTCGCAACAAAATAATTTATACTTGTGAAAAATCAGCTTGAATATAGAAACAACTACATAAGCTTTAACAAATATAACTAGATATTCTTATTAATGAAAAATATTTTTAAGGATAAAAGGAATGGAAATTTATGAAAAAGACATACTATTTCTTTTTCTGTTAATTCTGTGATGCTTGATGTGACAACAAATATAGTGTCCCTGGAAAGAGAAGATGAAGGCCAGATTATTTATTTCTATACTCTATTGATGTTTATACCGGGTTCACACTTGGCCAGTTATAAGACGGTAAGTATGCAGCGCATGCGCAAAAAGGGCCTGATTTATGTTTGCCACTGTTTCACTAAGATAAATTTAGGCATTCCATGCTTGGCTATAAATTGTCATTTTGGCGTGCTTGAGTTTTGCTTTTTCACTGTGTATTGCAGTAGAATTATGGACATTTACACAAAGAAACATGATAAAATAAAAACAGGTTAACGTACTTAAAGTTGGAGAACTATAGAAAATAAATGGCAAACAAAATGGAAAAAACTACACAAATCCCGCATCAGAAATAACTAAGAGCTAAAGATGTCTGAATTAATCTATGATAAGTGATAATTTTTTCCCACCAAATACTACAAGAAATACTACAAGTAAAGAAAAATACAATATAGTGGCTAGTATTTGTCCAGTCGGGACAATTATTTGCCATCGGCAGATCAGCATTTTTCAACTTTTCTGCTCATGCGCTGCCTACTTGCTGTTTTATAGCTGTCGAGTGTAAGCCGGCCTTAATTAAAGTTTAAAATATTATAGTTTTCTAAAAAGACATGCATTTCCCTTATTAAGACTTTGATAATTCACATAATTAAAATACATAATTACCATAAATAAATTATGGAGTAAAAAGAATCTATTCAATGTGCGTGTCATGAATAGCGATAGTGATTATTTCCTTGGGAAAATTCGCCGTAACTTGTATCTTAGACGAAAAATTTCATACCAGATATCTAGTATAATTTTTAACGTACCTTAATAATATTAAACTGAATGGTTTCCAATTTAATTTAACTTGAAACTGTTGGACTATCAAAGATTTTTCTGAACAAAAAAAACCTCTGAAATATATTAATTTTTTTGGATTAAAGACAAATATTATACATTCATTTATAAATCAATTTCTTTAAAATGTATTGTATTTATTATCATGTGAGCTGCAAGAATCCAATTTAGGAAGTAATTATTGTCAGAATTAAACACCATTAATAGGAAAATAAATCATTCGTGATTGATTTAGCAATACTTAATCATCCATTTAATACCATTCATCTTTCATAGTTTAAATATTTGATAGTTAAAACAACATTAATGGTGTTCTAGAAATTTATTAGCGCAGGTTTTATGATTAAGATGCTATGGAGATAAATTTTTTGTGAAGCCTTGAATGCCAGGAGTGCACTGATTTTTACCTCCAGACAACTCATGAATACATTGTTCTTCATAGTATAACGAAGAAAAATAAAATATGAACTTTGGTTTTCCTGATCGATTTGAACTTAAATTTCATAAGGAACTACGATTTCAATAAAGTCATATACTAAACGAATAATTTGGAAATCAATTTGTAACTTTAATCGGCAATAAACCTTCTGTATTATTTTCTAATAACCCTAAAAGCGTAAAATAAACACTTCAAAAGCGATAAATTGCTAATTTGCTCCTTACATATTTTGAAGCTTCAAAAACCTTAAACCAAAACACCATCATGTTCTCACATGATAAAAAATGAGACAAAATGAAACCAAAAATAAACAGACTGTTCATCATATTAGCACTAATTAAGCATGTATTTGAACAATTTTAAAAGTGGAATGGAGTTTTAACAAAGTAGAGTGAAGAATTTCTTATTGTCAGTAATTAACTTGGTGTTGCAAGTTAAAAGGATTCAGCACTTTCTGATGTCAGAGGATGTATCACCAAGAAAATTCTTTATTCATGATAAGTAAAAGATTTAAAAATTTAACAACCGTACTAATCACCATTTAAATAGTGAAATTTTCACTCTTTAATATATGTATTGATTAAACTACATTCTAGTAACGAGTTATTTTAAAGCAAACAATGACAGATAAAAAATTAACCATGAATTAAATATATATAAATATTAAAAACAAGCCGCTTTTGACGACTAGTTGGTTTGCCAGAATTAATAATCACTTGAAATTTCAATTAAAGTGATTATTAATTCTATTTAATAATCACTTTAATTATTAATAAACAAAATAATGCATTTATTTTGTTTAATAAATGCATTATGTGTGTATAAAAACGTTATTATACTTATCACCTGAAAATTGTTTACCTTTTATAACAAACTTCATTTTATTTTAAATCGAAGAATTTTTTAAAATTATCTTCTGAAACAAGACTTAAAACATAAAATTATTCTTTAGTATACATAGGACTTAAGTGCTGACTGACTCTAGTTTCTTTACTCGTACTTTTAAATAATATTTGGCATCATCGAAATTGTTTTTGCCTTAGTTAAAATGTAATCTCTTCCGTGTCAAATTTTTAAATTCACATTTTAAGGAGTTGACAGAAATTAATAGGAAAAAGCATGAGATTTATAAATAACAAAATTTGAAGCCTAAAATTAATTAGTCGAGGAATCCAATAAGAATAAGTTACATAAAATATTTAATTGAAAATTTTAGAGACCCTTCTGCAAACCAGATGGTTACCAAATGTGGCAAGTCCTTCATAAGCAAAAAACAAAACCAAAAAATTAAAAAAAATATTTATTTAAGAAGAAGAGATGTAGTCTCAGCTTAAGAATCAATGGCACTGACTAGCCACTGCAAAGACAATGTAAACGTTGAATTTGTTATTTATAGCCAATAAACTTCCTAGAAAGAATTGAATTTTGTTTGATCAACATTCAGTTTGATTAGGGATTCTCAGAAGAGCAGCCCATTTAAGAAGAAGGGATATGGTGCTAAATTCTTAGCTTTGAAATCAATTCCACTGACGAGCCACTGTAGAGACAATGCACACATTAAATTCGCCGTTGATGGCTAATGAGTTTCACTCAGAGATTTGTATTTGCTCTTATTAATAATCATATTTCTGAGTGAACTAAGAAGAGTCCATTTAAGAGGAAGGGATATGGTGTGAGTGTATCAGTTTTAAAATCTATTCCACTGACGAGCCACTTCAAAGACAATGTACACATTGTATTCGCTGTTGATGGACAATGAATTTCCCTATTTGCATTTTTCTTATTAATAATCAGATTTATGAGTGAACTCAGAAGAGTTCATTTAAGAGGAATGGATGTGGTGTTAGTGCCTCAGCTTTGAAATCTATTCCACTGACGAGCCACTGCAGAGACAGTGCACACATTGAATTTGCCGTTGATAGCCAATGAAATTTGCTCGGAGATTTGGATTTGTATTATCACTATTCAGACTGACGAGAGAGTTTCAGAAGAGTTTCAAAAAGGTTTTGAAAATTAAAGGACGAAAATGATTTTTTACTTGCATGGAAGACCACAAATGCTTCTGCAATAATCCTGAGTCTGAATCTCCTCTGCTTCGGCGCACAGTCTCTCCTCTGAAATGAAACACATTTTTGCTTCAACTCAACTTAATCTCTTTTAACAAGACCAAAGACAAAAATCGAAGTCCAACAACTAATAACGATTTTTTTCCCTTTTGCATTTTTTGTAAACACTAGATTGCATTTACTAACGTAGTACGAAATCTTCGAAAGCAGCCACCATGAAACTCTCTCCTATTTCTTAATAACCGCTTCCTTTTGGAATCATCCAGAACTTTGGTAAGGTCACGGACACTAATGCAGCTTTCACGCGATGCCAACAATTGCGCGGGAAGGTATGCCTACCTCAGGAACATTACCTGTCCTTAATGGATCAATGGCAAATGGTTATCTTATCTGCACAACTATTCGTCATTGTCCCATTGAAGTGACATGGTGTTCCTGTGAAAAGTATTCCCTTCCATTTCTTGCAATAGTTGGCCTCGTGTGAACTTTGCTGATTCTGCAAGGGATTCTGATGATATAAATGTGGACATCCTTAATGTCCACATTTATATCATCAGAATCCCTCACATGAAAGTACTATGGTCCATAATAAAGGGAAAAGAACCTATTATTCCTTTCAAAAGCATATTTTTGTCTGAAGGAAAATGGTATTTGATATGCAGATATAATTTTAGTAACAAGCTAACATAATATATGCAATTCAGTTTCTTTATTTTTTAGTTATCATGCTTATATGCATGAGATGTGTGGATCGACAGACGCTAAGCCTTTTACCTGGTGATTGAAAATATGAAAAGAATATACACTTTAAATGCTGCAACCGTATGCCAAATTTCATTCATCTGAATTTTTTAAAATTTGTAATCATCACAATCGCCTGGAACTATAACGGACAAACAAACTTCTTTAAATGAATTTCGTTAAAAATTTGGAGTAAAATTCATATTTCAAATTGCATTCATCTACGTTAAAGCGCGTTTGAGTTACCATATCAATAAATAGAGAGACATAACTTATATATTTGTTTTAGTGTTCTGACGAGTGTAGAATAGTCAAAATCTCGGAATTTCTTCGACGATTGTAGCATTTCAAATTCCTCTTTTTCGATAATTCGTATACGTGAATATAAAAGTTGGAAATTATCAGTGCTGACTTCAAAAATTTATTTGTTTTCTTGTAGAACTTGAAAATTTGGGATGGGTTTGTTAAAAGACAATATTTTTCTTGAATCATTCAGCAATCTAATATAAATTTTCCAAAAATTCTTAGATAAAGTTAGGACACGTTAATTAAAGTAAATGGACTTTAACACTCAGAATAGTTGGAAATTTGAAAAATTTCAATAATGTTCTTTAACATTGCTGTCATTATTTAGAAGGTATCTAATCAATAAAGACACTAAGGATGTAGATTTAAGCTTTATGAATATTATAACACATCAAATGATGCAAGGGGTATTCAAAAGAAAATGCGCGAAATGCCGTAACAACGTTACCGTTGACATAGTTTCCTGTGCCGCTGTGGGCGAACGCAGTGAGACATTTAGTGATGCGATTGGTGTCCCCGGCGTAGATCGGAGCTGTCATGGCTGCCAGCATGCGCAGGAGAGAGCAGAGGCTATTCTAAAGATATTCATCTACTCAACGTGGCAGTGCATGTGAAGATGGGATGCTGTTCACATGACAGAATTCGGTAATTGAGGAAACAGACTACGCAGGTCCATCAAGAACGAACGACCACCGAGACTACTCGCGGAGAGTGTGGCTCTGCTCCATGTTAAGGCAGTTCCACACTTCTCCAGGATCACACTGGTGGAATTGGCCAAGTTCAAGTGAGAGCAGCTCGACATGTTGCCCTGTGATTTTCATGCGTTTGATCCCCTGAAAAAATATCTGAAAGGGAAGCGCTTCAACTTGGACGGCGAATTCAAGGAAACTGCGAAGGACTAGGTCTCGCAACGGCCACAGAAATTTTGGTATTAAGGAATATTATTCTCGTTAATCAATGCCATGCATGTTTTCAGGCATACGGTGAAAACCTTGAATAAAGTCTTTATTTATACCCTTAGTATCGTTACGTAGCTTTTCATTTGAGCAGCCCTTGTACATTTTGAACAGAAATTTCTTTTTAGGAAAATTGATAATTAATCCCTAAAAATTTGCAATTTATGATAATAACTTTCAACTAAGAACATATAATATTTTTTTCATAAAAAACTTCTTTCTTTCAAGGAAATATACTGTTTTCTGAAAGTGTAATTATTATTTTGAACTGAATATTTCTGTTCATGATTTAAATATTTAAATGAAGAAAGAAAATTTCTGAAACTTTGAAACTTCTCAGTTGCTACTATATAGTTAAACAATATATATTCTTTCTGAATCTTTGAAATATCTAATGTGAATTAACAAGTGACTTTGATTCTATTAATGAAGCATCTTATCTTTTTTCTTGCTGAGCGTAACTAACAAAAGTTAGTTTCTTTCTTATAGTTTAAATTTAATTCCTTACCTTCTGTGATTTTTCCAGGATCATAAGGCAGCTCTTTATAGAAAAGACTTAAATTCTGTGTAACGAAATTGCACTTCAGGTTTTGGTAATACTGAGAACAGCCCACAGTACACAACTGTAATCAAAAACATTAAGAGATATTTAAATAAATATGATATGAGTCCGAAGAAAAAAAGAATCTCTATATCTATTTAATAATTCGTAAATAAACACACTACGTAGTTTGTGTTATATAAGGTAATTATACATCAATCAGGAATATAATAATTTGTTTTATATGATATAATTATCAATTATATTAAAACATTTATTATTTATACATATTTTCAAGAAATTCTAATAAAAATATGAATCATGCTATTGGTGTTTGTAACACAGGATTTGTTTTGATTCGTAAGTACAAAAATTCCAGAGCAGCATTTTTGTTAAGTTTTTAAAAATAATACCGTAGTTGATTTTAAAAAGGGAATACTTAAAACTTTTACGATAGAAATGGTCAACGACAATCTTTGAGAAATTAGCAATAAATTCGCGATTTTAATAAAATAATTATCTAACGCAGATTCCGAATTAAATTAAATTTTCCCATCATTTCTTACAGAGAAATTGTCAACAAATTCCACTCCGCGAAAAGAGAGAGAAAGAAAGAGGTAATTACCCTCGAAGTAAGTCTCCTTTTAAAATTCTTCTGCCATGGCAAATTGAAGTAATCCGTGCAGTTTGTCTTGTATGGCAACGGGAGCAGTTCTATCGATGTCTGTAAACAAAACAAAACAATATTTTAAGGAGGTCTATTCCGCTTTTAGAAGCATGATAGTATGCCAATACTCGAGATTTTAGATATCTATCTATAGTTCGTTTTTAAAACACTTTCTTAGTAATAAAATAACGTCAACGTGCATACCAAAAAATATACTTATTGGATGTAAATCCAGTTATTAAAAAATAATTATTATCATCCTATATACTTACATGTACTTTAAAAATTTATTAAAATTAGCTTAAAAGTAGTTTGATATATGTTTACTTCATTAACGTCTCATTATGCTATTTGCATGAAGGTGTTTATTGATAGCATTTCAAGCTATACATATTTCCAGGATTGGCAGAGATCTTACCAAAATGATCTCATAGTAATAAAGGTGTTATTTCCTCTTATTTTTTGAATATAAGTTGGGAACCTTAAGTCGCTAGTACTCAGATTTTTATTTTCAACTTTGCACGAACAGAGTCTCATGTTTCGTAATAGTATATAAGGTGAAAAAAATTGAATGGGCATTGTAGATGCCTTTTTATCAATCTTGAAATCAAATTCTGACACAGAACTTCAAATCAGTAGTTAAATGTAATTTTTGTAAGTAATTGTAATTTTATTAAGTAATTGTTAATTTTAATAATTATGGTCAGGTATTAAATTTCATCTAATTTAATCATTGGCTTTTTTATTAATTACCACAATCGCTTTCATCAATACTGAAATGTTGCATGTTACTATTCATAGCATGGTAGTACGTTTTCAGCATATTATTAAACGATATTCATTTAGAACATACAGGAGTGTAAATAAGTAAGATTTTCTTTTGTTCTTTTATTTATGAACTGTTATATATAAACTTTAGGATCCTAGGAAAAGGATTGAATCTTTAAAATGCTTCGTTTTATCAAAATTTCAGCCTGTTTTTCCGAATTCATATTCTGAGTCACAAATATATGAACTTTTATTCATATTCGTGGAGCAGAAATGGAGCTAAGGGACACTGTACCGTCAGGTGTCCTCAGCTTTATTTGAACCACTCTTCTTATTACCTTTTGTATTGTGAATGTATAGATGTACCCTGGTCCAATGAGATGACCGTCAGTGTGTATGTCTGGCGATGAAGTGTCGTCGTGTACTGTCACGATGATGCCTGGTCGACGTCTTTTCTCCATAAGTTCGTCTGCCTCCAGATCAACCAACAAAGAAAGATCTAAATATACACACAAAAAATATTTGGTTTATGGCGATAAATTTCAAACTTCATATACAGTATTTGAATTTATCTTTGAAACATGAACTTAGATATAATGTATTTCAGAAGCATAAAGCAATCAGTGCGATTGAATTCGGATCCATGAGTTCAAGCATATTGGTAAGAAACCACTGTTTTCCCTTACCGTTCGCTTCCTGCCAGAAATCTGCCTCCCTTGCTTCCAGGACATGGCCTTTACTGTTTCTTGGTGGTATAGTCCAACAGTTGCCGTAGTCGGGATCATAGGAATATTCTAGGACTCTGAAGTAATAGAAAAAAGTTTGTAAATCACGTCATAAATGGATATTCAACTTATATTTTAAACAATTCGTTTAATGCATTCATACTTAAAAATTCGAAAATCTGAAGTTAATAACTACTCTATTTAAAATGCTTCAGGGTTTTTGTCATAAGAACTATAATTTTTTATCCATGCCGATACTGTACTGATAAATCATCGGGATTCAGAACTCACTGTGAGCATTCTTCTGCTCTCATCTGCGGGATTCCATTGAAAATACAGCTCTGAATCATGTCAGCCGAGTGTCCCAGTTGCTCTTTCATTGTCAGATTTTTTTCGGAAAGCAGTTTGAAGATCTCTTCTCCAATGTCGGACTCTGAGATGGTCTGTAACCGAAAAATCTCTTTGAGCGATAAATAATTGAAAGTAATTATAATTTTCCCATCATTTTTCCCAGAAATTTTACAAAAATATACTCACCGGAACTTAGTCACTGCCTTCGACATTATCCTACCCAACAATAAGAGGAAAGGGCCTACACTTAGGCTTATATACTTAACATCTTTCTCATCATTTTGAAAACAGTTATATAAAAAAACATACACTGAATTTTTTATGAACAGGAAAACTCGGTGGCTTAAAAATTAGAAAAAGTCATATCACTAATTATCCGGCCCACCCTAAAGCACACGGATAAAATTACTGAATGACCAGATAGCCGCAACAGCAACACTGGTGGGAGTTGTTGAGTCCTAAGGGTCATCAGTGGCCAAAGGTACAACCTTTCCCTTAGGAAATACGTCCCATTATCAATGGGAGAAACCAGACCTCCACTTCTTCGTGTACCCTCCAGGGTGGCGAGATCTAACCACCATACCGGAGCGTCTCATACTCATTTCGAGGTACACTCTTCTGGGAGGTTCAGAAATGAGAATGAAGAAAAACTGAGTACAGAAAGAGAAAATAACAACTTTTAAATCCAAAATAATGGTAAAAATTAAATTTAATTTTTTTTAAAAAAATTACAATACATTTTAATTAAATAGCTAATAATAATAATAAGTGATAAAAATTATAATAAATATTTTTATTTTTTAAAAAAACATTTCAAAGAATAAAGAAATAATTTATATAAAGCACTTTCCAGTAATTCATATGTTTAACAGTAGCTTAAAAAGTATACATATTTTCTTTGGATAATGCTTGAATCTCATGCATTGCAGTCAAGTTGGTAAAAATATTAAAGAGTTAAAAAAAACATATTGTTGAAAGCATATTTTACAGAAGATTTAAGTTACGAAAATCAGAAATAAAAAGGATTTTGAAGTTTTATTCCCAGTGATGCAAAATAAGCTCGGATTATAGATAACATTTTAGAAGATAAGATATCAGTAAGAAATTCAAGAGCCTAGATATAAATTCTTAAGAAATTCTTTAAAAAAACAGATAATTTTTTATTGATGTTTCGACTTAATGCATCGTAATAGAAACATCAAATGTATATTAAAGATTAAACAATTATTTACTTACGATTACTGAAGACGTAACACAAGGGTGTGTGTTTAATTAAAGAGAAAAATCATGATATAAACATAATATCTTATAGTTTAAAGACTTTTCCTCCTATGAATCAAAACAAAATCGAATTATAAATGGTATTCCGACAGGTTGTCAGTAAGAAATTCACATTACTAGAGATAAATTTTGAATTAAAAGATTCGAATGCTCCATATTTTGTTATACGTACTTACTAACTTGTAGTATAGAAAATATAATATTCGCATCAAAATAGGACTGCATGATCGGAATGGCTTGCATACATTTACAGCAAATACATGCAAATTGGAAGTCTAAATGGAAGTTAAGAGCTCTTGTTTTTATAAAGTTTACTCTCTAGAGACCTTAAAATTTACTGGAATTTTTATTGTATTAGACGTTTTTCTTCAAATACTATTATATAAACTGATTACTATACACTGATATTGAAAATATTTGTACCATTTTGTATTGCATTTATTGGGTAAGGTTTTAGTGTATTAACGTTATATCAATATAAGAAAGGGAGTTTTATTATTGTGATTTTTATAATTTGTCTACTACGATTCGCGTATGCGTAAAACAGCAGCATCTGTGCTTTGCCCATATACGCTGTATGTGTGAGAACATCAAACTGCACATGAGAAAATATTAAGATCTTTGGTATGCAAATGCGATGCATTTATTTGTTTATACCTGATTTAAACAGACATTCCTGGTTATTCGAACATAATCTGAAATGAATTTGCAAATTGCTTAGCTAAAAAAAAGCAGAAAAGTTACAGAAAACACACTTTGAATTGAATGGATCTCTCTTGACGATACTATTTTAAACTTTCAAAAAGTGACGAATCTGTTCACAATTACCGAAACAGCAAATATTTCATCTTCTTAAGAAATTTATTAAATCTTCTTATTAAATCGTGGAAGACGGCGTTAATGAAATGTAATTTTTATTCTTCACAAAGTAGCCGTTACAAAATATAAGTAATTTTAGAATAACAACAAACCGGGTGATGCCACTCAAGCAAAAGGTAAATATGCTAAATTGCTTGCTGGCTTGCTAGCCACAGCACATTCCTAGCATTCAAGAACTATTTTCCAGGTTCAAACATCAAAGAGAAGTTGTTGTTTTGGTCAAACTAATCAGCAAAACAATTTTAACACCACTTTGAATCGAAACGATCTCCTTTGTCATGAGTGTAATAGCATTAGTGATATTGAGTTCCTAATTCATTCATGCAAAAAATATACATATTATAGAGACAAACTGTGGTCTTTTCTATAATTAGATAAAAAAATATATCTCCTTCAAAAGTGTTTTGGGAAAAATAACTGCTAACAAAACCAATCTTCAAGTTTCCCTTTAAGCATTAAAACACTTAAATATCTACTAACTTCCTTGATCACATTCTGTTGTGATCTCTATGGGTCTTTTACCTTATCAACGCTCCGTGTTACTTGAACTCTTCACTTTTTTGTACCTCTTCAAATAAACTTCAGAAACCTGAACATGGGCTGAAATGCACCCGTGAAACTGCTCTGTAACTGCTGACTGGCTGAAACTTTAATTTGTTTTTGTGAGTGCTCTGGTGTTTGCCGATGAAATTTCTTGCTTTTTCCTTCTAAGATAAAAGCTTTTTTTTGCTAAAAATCCCTACATCCCACTTCTTTCAAGTTTCAAGCGATTCAAAACCCATTATGTCTCTCAAAAAAGAAAATGCAACCTTGGCTGGTGAGAATTAAATTCCAAGATGTCCCATATTTTTTCCTGCAGTGAAAATGTAGATTCAAGAAACGTTCGTTTAGTGAATATCGGAGAAAGAATGTCTACGCTTGGGTAAGTTTAAAGCTCATTTTCCTCTTGGGTATTATGCCATGACCAACGCTCTGCTGGTACTCAAAGTTTAATGCAAGTTAAATAAACCAATGGTAACTATGAATAAATAGTCAACCAGTTATTCAAGGGCAGAAATTGATTGAATTTATCCTCATTTTTTGCTGTCAAAGCGATAAAAGTGACTGCAAAAATCCATTTCTAGATAATTTATTTATAAAAATTCGGAATAAAGATATCAGATGATGTCGTCAAAGTTGATACTGACCCACCGGTTTTATCATATTTTTACTTTGTGATTCGAATTTCTTTTCTTCAAACTGTTTTATTTTTTATGTCCTTTGATTCACGTAATCATCTATTTTTATTGATTATCTATTTTTATATTACTGAAAAATTTCCTTTTATTCAATCATGTTACTTTGGTTATGTGATATTAGAATATCCCAACCAACGCTTTCGCCATTGAACTGCATAATAAATCATTTAGCTTTTTGAAATCTTTAGTAAAATAAAACGATAGAAATACGCTTTTGCTTTTAACAATCTTAAGTTTGACATATTGTAACGAATTTGTGATGTTGCTTCATGGCGCTGGGGAGTCTTTGTGAAACGGAGATGGTTTTGCAAATAGCTCATATAAATGCTGAAAGGACAAGGGAATATTTATCCTCGACATTCCCAAGAAACGTGGCAATTTAAAGACGTGGTAATAAATTTGACAACTCTAGCTATAAAATGCACAAGTGCCGAATATACAGAAATTTTGGCAATATATCTATTAGGATCCAAATAAAGGTTCTATAACTTCTTTACGAGGTAAGTACTCTACAGGATAGTCTTATTGGATAAAAAATAAATTAAAGTTAATATTAGTGTGCCCCCTGAGTTTGTCGCCAATATGGCAACCCTCTTCTAGCAACCCTAATGCTGTTTTGTTTACTGCTTTTAACTATGGTTGAGGAACATGGGACTACGCCTATTTTAGGAAAAATGTTAAATTAAAAATAATGTAAAATGTCGATTAAAGATTTTAATTTTGTTCTTCACTATAATAAATTTTTTACAACTACTAAGACAAGGCAATTTTATTTTTAATGAAAATACGAACAGAAAATCTTTATTCTTTTGCAATTTTTAATTGTCACTTTGCGCTTTAAAAAAATGTCTGCATTCTTTCTTTAAACGTCAGATGCAACGAAATTCTTCGCATTCTGGTAATTCTTTTTCTGCTCTAACGGTTGGTTTTCTTGATAATTTTTTATATCGGTAATTGTGCTAAAGTGGATATAGATTAAATGGAATGGGAGACAGTATTTCGAACCTGTGGAATGGATGAAGGGTTAGGGGAATATATATTTTTTACCAGTTGATGAAATTAGGGAACGATGCTTGTCTGAAATTTGGTATAAAAAATGGTTTGATCGCTTCTTCCACCGTTATTTCTCTTCTTTTGATTATGTACTGCTCCTATTATCCACCACATGAAAATAGATAAAATGTAATTTCAGAAAACAGAAATTTAATATTCAATTTAAATAAAATTAACTTAATATGTTATGGTATCTAGCAAAACACAAATTTCTAATAATAAAAGAGAATGTATGTCTCTATATATTTGCTGCTTACAAGACAGATTGCAATCAGCCAAATACGGCAGAAATCTAATTTCAAGGATCCAAATCAGAATCCTTGGAATAATTCTTTGGAAATTTTAATTATAGCTCTGTTAATTAAAGATTCACTAAGGTTTCTTTAATATTAACTTGGTAATTTCCAAAAATATTGCTTCATAATGTAAATTTTTCCACAACGTTCACATTGAAAAACTATCTTTTTAGAGATGTTGTGGACATCGCTTAATGTGATGGCAGTTAATCGTATCATTACTTTAAAGTATCAAAATCTTCTGATCTTGAATCGATTTATACAAATATAGTCAGACACATTCGTTTTGTATTATAACAACATCGCTTAATATTATCAGATTTGAAATAATGAACTCTTTTCATTTTTAAATCAAGAATTAACAATTGACATTTGTGAAATTTCTTGCTACACTTGTGATTAAACATCTAGGAGGTAATTTTCCCCCTGAGACGTGATATTCTATTTAAACTAGAATGGTCTGCATTGGTTTAAACGAAAAGTCACACTTCAAGATCTAGTTTGAAATCTTTTAAAATATACTTAAACCACCGTTCCGACAATTGATTTAGGAAAGCAAAAGAGAGAAACAAAAGAAATAATTGAACGTTAAAGACAAAATTAAAATTTTTACGAAATTGAATTTGTAATTAAAGTTGAATAAAATAAGTAACTTGAGTCAATGCTTCTCAAAACCTTGCATCCTCATCTTAGTAAAAATTTGAAAAATCAGGAGCTTAGTGTAAGCAAGACTAATAAATTTTAATGATTTCTGCGTCAATAAACATGTTAAAAAACCCACTCAAATAAACTCCAAAATAAGTCAAACTTTTGATATTTTTTTCCGAACCTGATTAGACAACATCGTTAAACAGCTTTAAAAGAAAGGGTGCAAATACTAATATTACATGTGAACTGTTAAGGAACAATTGTAACAATTGTTTTTGTAATGATAAGTAATGAATTATTTAGTTATTATTTTTAAAATCGATTGTAGTCATTGTAAGTGATGATTTTTCTTCTCTTCCTTTGATGTTATAAAAATGCAGTTGAATTTAGCCATTTCCATAATGTTATCGGTCAATGTCATCCAAATATTGAATCCCAAAATAATCACATGAAACAATAATTGAATTGTCACTAAAATTGTTCTTATATTTTGGAAATTTTTAAAAATTTTCTTTGCACAATTTTGAACAGTAGATATCATTAATTAAATGAAATTCGAATCGTTTTCTTTGTTTCACTAAACATTTAAGCTTGGAATTATCTTACGTTGTATAAAGGGGTGGGATTCTGTTAATTATTTACATAGGTTGCATGAGGAATCAAAGTAAAATTTCATTTCCATAAATTTCAAAGTGCATTTTGAATTAGATTGAACATAAACTTCATTTTTAATGATTTAAATTTATGGTTAACCTATTTCAAATTGTGGGACTGATTTGAAATACGGGATCATTATAATGAGTCAATAATAGGATTCAATTTAGTAATAAAACATCTTGTACATGATAAACAGAGTTCAGAGAATCATGGGCAACAAATTTTGTTTAAGAGAACCGTTGGAAAATAAGACAGCGGTGGCCTGGTAAGCAGGTTTTTGCAACCGGAAACCGAAGGGTTTCAAGTTCGAGACGCCTTTCCACCGAAGGACCGTTACCGCTAAATCCATTGGGGCCAAACGTTCTCCCGCTGGTGTGGTGCAGGGCGATGTGGAAGCTTGAAGAGGGGAAGGATGCCGACTCAGGTGTCGTCCTCGTCATCTTTCCGTGGTTCAAAATTGAAAATTCCGACCCAAAACAGCCCAAGTATCGCTTTAAAACGGGACGTAAATATAACTAATTTAAACCAAGCTTACATTAATGGAAATTAAACACCATCATTACTCTCTGCAGCAAAACTGATCGCCAAAGGTGAATAGTATAAATTAAATTTCATCTTTTTTTATAAATTTAAACAAGGCGAATAATTTCTATTTAATCAGTGAATAGGTCAAATAAATCAAACAATTAAAATATAATTATAAAATCTCTGATATAAATTAAAATTGCATCTCCCATGAGAATACAAAGAAAATAATGAATAGCATTTTTAATCAGTAAAAGAATTTTTCTTGTACTTGATTAAACTGCTATACATTTTGAAGTCTGAACATTTGAAAGGAAGCTATTAATTTTTCAGTCATGATGGGAATAAAAATTGACTCCAAAAAGAAAAAACTTTTGATCATTTTTTTATAATTATATTCCTTAAATGAACCGTTTCCTTTCCGCAAATTGCATTCACGGAAGAAATAAAATCAAAATAAATATTCATTATTACGGAAGAATTTACGCAAGTATTATTTTCCTCTTTTTATTCACTTCGAGTTTTTCCGAACGATAACGGAAATGAAAATATATTGCAGATGCTAAATTTTAAATTATTTTTCTAAAGTTAATTGACATACATATTTACTTACCAAATTGTAAGGATTGTCAATACACTCTCCTGTTTTGTACTTGCAATATTCACTTTTCCGGAACCTAAAATATGAAGAAAAAAATCTTAAATGAAATTGAATTCTGAAAATATGAGCATAGATTGGAGAAAGTTATGTTGTACTACCCTTTCTTATGGGCCACTGGGGTCCAAAGAAATTTTTAGAAACATATCATTAAGATTTTAAAACATATTTTTAAAAAGCTGTGAATAGAATTGTTTCTTGTAAATTCACGAAATATCAAGAATTCTTTTTCATATACAGTCAGCTTTCAAATATAGACTCTCTCGGCGCATGCGTCAGAAAGCTTTTATTTTACCATAACAGTTGTGAGATGAAAGATGGTGGAGTAGATGCTTGCATTTTGTTTAACAATGCAATAAGTTATCAGCTTAATTGGATAATGAAGCAACCCAGATAATCCATAAAATTGAACTGGATATATGAATAGTCGATTCCAAATTAAAATAAAATAGTATGGTTCAAAATGAAAGTAACATATATAACTGAAAAAAGGTCAAGAATTCCGGAAATTCATTCATCTGGTTCATCGGCTCAAATCGTCCAAAAGTGATAATCATGAGTCCTAAGTAAAGGGATAATCACAAGCGCAGTATAAAATTTCTATTAAGTATTGTATTAAAGGGAAATTGTTCATGGCATAAATTTAAAACAAAAAAAAAATGTTATTAGAGACTGTAACGGAGAACTAAGTTATGCAAAATATTGAGATTATTTTCCTAAAAATCTGTGATGTTGACATTAGAAAGAAAAGAGGTTGCTTTCATAGATAATTGGAGTGTAACACAAGAAACATCTAACCTTGTAACTAATCATAATACTTGTCATATCTTTAAAAAACTGAAATCATTACTTTGTTGTCTATGGCACTTCTCATAGACAAACCTGCGGATAAAGTCGACGATTTTAAGCCGTTTTCAGCGCCATTTAGAGCACATCTTAGCCTCTCATGCGTCACAGCCCTTTTTAAGGGACAGACTTCATTCTTACATTTCATTTACTCATCTAGAGTCGATAATTTAGACCTGACTCCGAGAACGATCCCTTTTTTATTTAGTACCTTCAGTGGTATTATCTCGACTTGAAAGACTCAGTGGTTACTACAGATTTATATACACACGAAGAGTCTTCAGCCGATGAGGGTCGAATTAACAGTCCCAGGGATTCGAATACAACGCCATATCAACCAGGCTATCCCGGCTTTTATTTATTTCGATTTCATTAGTAGCATTAAATTAATAATCAAACTTATTAAAATTTCGTTTCTGTGGATTTTTATTCATACGTCATTTTATGTCAGATCTTTGAAATATATGTAAAGGGTGTTTTATAAGATTATATTTTTTATAAAATTACTTTTATCGTCATTATTGAACTCTAAAATATTCATATTTTGAGCAATGCTTAGATGGAAGATATTACATAATTTAAGCCTTAATAGTTATTTTTGATTGAACAATAATTGCATAATAGAGCCTAATTTTTTCTGATAGTAATAAGCATTATTTTTTTAAGTTATAAGGAATTTAAGAGGCCCCTAGATGAACAAAAATCCATTGCACTTACATGTTCGTAACTTTCGGTATCGTGAAATGAATGAACAAAAGAATAATAAATAAATAATGAAAGGAAAAGCATACATTTAAGAATAACAGATACTTTTCTCCTTTGGAGGATCATTGATGACAAATTATTTTCACCAAATTGTCAAAATTTCAACAAATTTGTCAATTTTTTTTTCTTTACAAACTTGCGCCATAAGTGTCCGGGTCAAAATTTTAGGAGGTTAGCGGATTGCGCTAGGCCCGAACTACCAATCTTATGGTTAGTAGCCGAGTATCATATCGATCGAGCAAAAGGGACCCTTCAGCTTGAAAGATATTAATTGGCTTATATAGAAATCGCCACAAACGAATCGTATTAGGTTTACCAAAATTAAACATCAAGCCAACAGTTGGACGATATTTCTCGCCAATAGTTAGGCGATTTTTCTTACGGCTTTCCGAAACAGATAAGTACCGGTTGTTTTATGGGACACATTTTAGAATTGAGAACATAAATTTTGATTCCAGTTTCACTCAATCAAACAAACGTTCAGTTCAAAACTTTGGAAAGGATGCAAGTTTTTTGTATGTCAACAATTGCTGAGAAAACTCTTATCCAAATATCTTATCAGAATAGGTCCTGCAATTATTGACCTACAATACGGGAGAGTTTTTTTCTCGATATTGTCGTATATTAGCATAACCTGCTACAGTTAAGCTTCCTAATTCAGTTGAGATAGCTTTGCATAGATTTGAGATGTCTCTCTTTCCACCAAAATTTGATACTGGTCTGCAATTTTGGTGGCAAAATTAATATCAAATTCAGTTCCTATGTTTTTCATGGTCACATAGTCGCAAATATGCAAATCGACAGACCATTCTATTCTTTGATAAATTAGTATCAAACTTTTATTCAGATATATATATTAATCTTTTATGTATATTTTAATCCATTTAACTATTTGTATTTTTCATTCCTCATATTCATATGAACATGGACGGATGAACCGGCAAAATTCTTGGACAAATTTTGTTCAAAATTTGATGATAAAGCCCATTTTGGTGAAATTACTCAAAAAAACTGTTGGGTAAAGAGTCTTATTCTTTAATTTATAATGTTCCCAGATAGACTTGATTCTAAAAATTTTTTTTTACTTGAGAAGATTCAAACTGTAAATTAGTTAAAATCTGCAGGTCTAATCTTTTCTTGAATTAATAGAAAGAAGTACTTTCTTTCTATTAATTCGTACGCAAGAAAGTAAAACAAATAAATGAAAAGATGAGAATTTATATGATGAATAATGGTTTACCGCTAATGACGACTTGAATCATGAATAGCTACTTCCCTTCCTTATCGATACAGAGGTTACCATGCCTTTTATGATGACTTTTTGCTCATCTAGATTCGCACTGTCAATTCCTTAAATTTGTGCCAAAATTGTTGACACTCTATTAATATTTTAACTAGTAATTATACTAATTACCTTTTCAGAATCTAATTATATCTTAAGGAACCAATTCCATTGTGATTCGAAATAAATCAGTGATAAAAAGGAATTAGCCATAATCAGAGGTGTTATGGTGATAGATTTACCCAGTAATAGAAACAATCAAACATTAATAAATATAATATTGAGCTAATCATTATGAACGAGAATATGATTATTAGAAAAATATGAGAATAGTATTAAAATACTTATAATTTATACAATTATTAATACTTTTTATGCGTTGATTAAATGATATTTCGATCAAGTTCCTTGTCTGTAAACCGTTACCAAAGAAATGCCATGGTTTTAAAACAAATTCTGAATGAATATTTTGTCATAAAAACATTTAGAAGAAGTGCGAAATTATTTAAATTAAACTTTTACTTGGCTGTTAATTGAAGTATTTATCTCTCAACCTATATGGAAATTGTATGGTAGAAAAGAGACTACTAAGCGAAAATCACGTGATTTTGGGCTTATAAATAAAAACATTTGATTCACGATGAAAAGAAAATTTTATATATTACATTTTTAATTTGAATGGCATTTAGTAAGAGAATTATATATTTAAAATAATATGGAGCTCAGACGAATCACTCACCCAGTTTAACTATAAGTCCTATTTTATCACTTTTGCTCCATAAGAAAGCTCATATCCCATAGATTTGTTCCCAAAAGTTGTTTACCATTAAGTATCTTTCATTTCAAAATAAATTAATGAAACATTAGTTAAACAGACATTTTTATGGAGGAATACCATTACATAGTTCGCCAGCTACAGCCACCAAATAGTGTACCGATTGCAGAAAATTTTATTTCGTATGGAAACTCACGACTTTTAGATATGTCAAAGAGGATCACTTGTTCCACTTCCTGCCGTGCATCAATCTTCGTTTTCCCGTAGCATTGAAAACACATTATTTAAATAGCACAATCTCTTTAAAGAAAAATCGTAGAAGAGTTCGTAGATTCTTCTATTTTATTCCATTTCGAGAGATATTGCAAAATAAAACTTTTATACAGTTCTCAAGCTGAACAAAGGGAACAATGTGCTAATTTTAGTTGCAATTTTTACAATTTAACCATTTTGAAAGCATATATTCAATCAAAATGCTTTATTATCATTGTACAATTTCTACTTGTGCTATTATAGCTATTTATATACATATTTCTTATAATAAAATATAGATCATCAAATTTTACTGATATAATTAAAGTAATAATTAATACCAACCATTTTCAGAGAACATATAAATGATATTAATAGTCATCTCATTGAAATTTGATGAAATACAAATTATCAGAAACAAGCAATATAAAAAAATTGAGTAAATTCCTGCTTAGGTAAAAAAAGGGAAAAAATTATTTTGGTTCTTTTTTATTAAATAATTAAAATTAATATAAATAATTTACGAAAACAATTATTGATTTTGGTAAGAATTGAACTCGCATTCTTCACCTTCACGTGAAAAATACTGAAATACTTGCATTTTACAGATTGAGCTACAGCCTGTTGATTTCAATTTTCATTACAAACGGCTAAAACTCTATTTAAAGTATTAAAAATCAAATAAATCTAACTAATGTATTAACAGTTGAAAAAACCGCATTAACATCAAGTGTCATCCACTATAAGTTGTAAAATAATGTTTTTGAATTTGAGAAGATGAACAAAAAATACGTTATTAATGAGTGAAAATATGAACTAGATATATATATATATATAGGGAGAGCCTGATACTAACAGTAGGAATTGAAAAAAGAACTGTTTTAAACTATGACTGAATAATAATGATAAATTGTAATAAATTAGCTATACTTGTCAACTTTGTAAATTAATTGGAGTGAAAATTGGGGGGGGCAATCGATCCGGTTGTTATTGTAGGCTCTGCCTGCGTTTTATTTTGCGATATCCCTCGACAATGATGCTGGAGGGGGCAGACGATCTTCGATAGTGTATTTTAGAGTTATGGCATTTTATATAAAATGAAAAATGATAGATCTAATAGTAGTGATTGATAATATCTGTCAATATTTTTTGCAACAGAAAAAAATAAGTTGAAATAATACGTTTAAAAATACCAGACGGAGATGAATAGTGGTTGGAAGAAAATTGCCCCTGCTTTCATACGAAAGTCATACAATCATTAAAGGTATTAATTTCATGTGAAATAAAAATCAGCGAAATCAGCACAGTCCAGCCTAGTTTAGAGCTGGGAAAATAGTATATATATTTTTTAATTTTTGCCAAATAACTTAAATGTACTAATAATGGGAGAAAATCGATGTCCCAGTACGGAGTGTTTCTTTTTATATCAAATAAAAGTTTGATTGAGGGAAATAGGTTTCTCAAATAATAATTTAAAAAACTACAATCTGATCATAATGACTGAAAACAAGTTACTCATTCATTTTCTTTATTTTCACGTATATGAAGTATACAAAAAGAAAATATTCAAGAGTTGAAAAATTCGAGTTCAAGAGTTTGACAAATCTCCGCATTGTATTGCTTCTTGCGTCTGAAAGTTATTTTTCTAATAATGCCCATATGTCTGTGAATATAATAGGTTGATCTAGCTGATAGCTATATAGTTGTGAATATAATAGCTTAAAAACGCTATGAGTGTTTTGGATGAAAATTGGTAGGTTGTCTTTTTATTTAAAGAGGTGATTCTATCAATTTTGAACGAAATTGATAAGTAGAAGGTTGTTTTTTGCAAGTGCAGTATTGCACTATAATCACTCGAGTAATGAGCTAGTAAATATAAATCTAATGCACTAGACTAGTGAAATCTGGTATACAGGTCTAAAATTTTAAGAGCATCTGTATCAGAATTTGAGTAAACTTTATCAATAGGTTACATTTCTCTCAGTCGATATATTCGCATGCGGATATGTGCGATAACTCAATAAGGAATTATTTAAATATTGGAAATTTGACTAGTGGTCTTGTGAAATCGGAAATTCGCATGCATTGATTAAATTAATAGAAAAAAGTGTCCACAATTTATACTAGGTTTTCTTCACTGGGCAACTAAAACAAAAAACACTCACTTACGGGGTTCAGAAAATAAACGATTAAGCAAGCGTTCATGAACTTGAATATTTTTTTGTGTATTGGGGAGAGGATAGCAACTTTTATTATGGAGTGTGCGAGGATGATCTGAGAAGATGTGTTGATCTTCTCACTTATTTGTAATTAGGTTTTTATGAAGAAATTCACTTCAACTTTAATGAAGTTTATTGAAATGATTAAATAAAAAAAATACTGCACATCATTGTCGTCTCATTGAAATTTCCTATTTCTTGTCTAGTAAAATTTAAAAAAAGCACTAAATAAAAACATTAAAAGAGTCATCATATTAACTTTCAATAAATTCGGGATGCAAAATTCAAACTAAGAACCAACCTGTTTGTATTACATAGAGTAATAGCTGGAAATTCGGCCAGACCGTCATTTTCGACTTCAATCTGGACAACTGAAGGTTTCTTTCTGTACAACACAGAGAACTTGTACGTCTGATAGGCGAAACCCGACAAGCAACCTGTTAGCACAATCAACCACAGGATCCTCTGCACTGAAGTCTTTGATGCAAATACTTTGTTAACGCCACTGATAGAGGAATCCGAGAGAGCTTTCACAATGTATCTAAGGACGGATTGTTCAAAATGTTTCGACCGGGCAGTGCTTCTATTTGCGTGAGGTGTCGCGTATAGGGACCAGTCCGGGTCATCAAAAGGCTGCTGTTGCTTGTAGTTGTTAGGGCAGTTGGGAACATCGCATTCACGCTCTGTAATGCGGATTTCCAGAGTCTTTCTGGGATCGTAATCCAATGGATAGGTTTTACAGACACAGTGCTTCATTATCATGAATAAATATAAAGCTCAAATGATGTTCTCTTTTGCATGGCTTAGAAGCATTTCACCTATAACATGCAACAGAAACACTTGATGGTTATACATTTTATGAACATCTTAAAATACATTGGAATGTAATATCAAAAGAACAACCATGAAATGGTATTTTTTATTAACTATATAAAATGTTGTCACTGACAGCTGAGAATCTACATTTTCACATTCAAATGGAACTTGAATTCATAGCATGGAAATATAAAAATGTTGCAGACCATTCTTCCGTAATTTTTGGAAAAGGAGGCAAATGATTACAATAAGTTCTAATTTCATATTCAATCTGTGTTCGATAATTTAAGCATGAGTAATTGAATAAAAGTTTCAAACGTGAATGCAAGTTCCTTACGCGAAAGGCACGTACATTCTCAAGAGCATGTACGTGTTCGAAACATGCTTTATTGTGAAACTATTTGGCATATTGTAAGGGATGACCTGCTGTTGGAAGATAGAAAACTAAGCAGACATTTACACATATCTATAAATTACTGAAGATAACTGAAGTGTCGTTTTAAGAATCTAGAAAAGAAATAAAAGCACTTCCATGATCCGAAGGTAACCTGGTCGTTATCGGGAATATGCTAAAATTTAATCTCAGGCCAATTCTTTGGTAGTGATTGTATTTTTTAAAAAATCAAGAAATGTGAGCAATGTTGATCAATGGATAAAGGTGAAAGTAAGAAAATTTTTTATTCCACATAAAACATTAAAATGCTAGCATTGATTTTATTTAACTAAATATGGAAATTCCTTTAGAGATTGTGATTCTCATGAAATAAGAAATATATGGGAATTGTCAGCTCTCTTGAAAAAGAATAACTTGAATTATACATATTTTGAATTATACATATTTTAAGTTAACTTATCTTTCATAAGCAATTGGAAACATTTGGAATACTTTCAGTTTGAATCCAAGAGGAGATTAAAAGAAAATTACGTCATAACAAATTTGAGAAGAAATTAACAAATGGTAATCAATCAGGATGAAATCAAAGTATTATGAGAAACTAAAGCTTATTTTTAAACGTTAAATGTATGTGTAAACGTTAAACT
Source organism: Argiope argentata (assembly GCA_026289955.1). Classification (NCBI taxonomy): domain Eukaryota; kingdom Metazoa; phylum Arthropoda; class Arachnida; order Araneae; family Araneidae; genus Argiope; species Argiope argentata. Next base: position 171,624 of record JAOUZG010026315.1, on the reverse strand, counting down.
ATCTTTTTATCGCTAACATCTCCTGTTTTCTAATAATAGAAAGTGAAAGTAATATTATCCAGAAATAATTAGTAATTAAATTATATAAATAAAATCTTCTCCAATTAACATTTACTTAAAAAGAAAAAAATTATAAAATCTATACTTACGTTGACTTTAACAAAACAGTTTAGTTATACGTGGTATACGAGCCAACTTTTCTACATAAATGCGGATCCACTGTTTCGAGAAACACTAAATGACTAACAGAAATTGCCACACCATAAAGGCTTGAATTCCTGATAATTAAAGAGAACGAGCCTTAAGCTAAAATGTTTATTACTACTCAACAAAACTTCTTAATGCAAGTTCGGCATTATTTTATTAGTGAAAGGGATTTGTGAGGAAAAAACGCAGCGTTAATGGAAAATAGTATTTCAAAGTGATACGCACGCGACGCGTCAGGGGAACCCAGGCCGTTTATTGATTCATTGGTACATTAGAAAAGAAGAATATGCACTTAATTTGCAAAGGAATGTGGTTTCGAGTGTTTTTGTAAATTTTAGAGTCATTTGTCGGAATGTCATTCAAGGGAATGATTATTATGAGAGTGTTAACAGCATTTTGACTTGGATCATAGAAAAAATGAGAATATAGATTATACAGTTTTAAGTAAGACTATGGTTGAAACTTTAGTGCCATATTCTATACTACAAAGTGCATAAAAATGACGGAAGAGTTTATATAATTTGAAGATATCTTAAGACTAGTCACATATGTCCATAACTATATATATAATAGTTATGGACATTTTGAAGACGAAAAGTAATGATTTTGTATTGAAGCATTTTCACGTCTCCTTGCATTTTGATTACCAGATTGATGTTGATGAGATATCTGCATCTTGGTTAACAGAATTTTTTATTTTTAATATTGATCTTCAGAATGATACAAATTCAATAGCTTATATTTTGGTAATTTTCATATAAAATAGAAACACCCAGATGCTTTTATATACTAGGGACCAAAATAACGTGAATTCCCGATTCTGCACAACTTTCTTGCCAGGACATACACCGTTTTGAACTGGTTAATAAACTGGTGCATCAGCAAGATCTTGCATTCCCATTTTGCTTATCGGTTATCGGAATGAAACGCTCTCTCAATTTCGTATCCTTATTTCCAATATAATCAATCTGAAGAGTATCTTCAGTATATTCAGTAGAAAAAACAAAAGGAAACCAGTGAAAGGATAGAAATTTTAACCATACCAAAATGCGTAAAGAATTTACTTGGTGTAATAATTTCTTCTTCTTTCTTCTTTCTATTTTTAAAGTATGTGAAAAAAGCAATATGAAGCTACCATAAAAAGTTGAATAAATTGTCACGTCTGTATTTTTCATCAGCTATTGAAAAACTAAATATTTTGAAAAAGCCAAACTTTATAACAGTTTTCTCTTGTAAAACAGATATCTCTTTTTTTCTCTATAGAATCTCTTTTCAAAACAGTCCAGCTCCACAAAAATTCTTTAATATCGATTTCAGTGTTTTCTGGTATTCAGTTTTCCCAAAATTGGACGTCTGGACACGAAAAAGAGTGAGTTTCTCACGATAAGGTTTTCAAAGAGCTTCTTTGAATTTCGAGTGTTCAGTGATTGCTTTGAAGCACTGCGATTCGCGGGAGTTTCTGCTCTGGGATTAGTAAGGGCGAATTTGATGGTTGCAGCTATAATTTCCAATAATTCGTACATATTAAGAAGAGAAAAGCCAAGCCAAACGCCACTGTAACCACCGAGGTAACTGAAAAGCTCCTGGTTCTATAAAAGACAAAAAAA